>BSQW01000012.1:15038113-15087560 GCA_030161315.1 Eutrema japonicum | reverse complement strand
AAAAATTTAAGGATGGGTGACCTACTGGGAAGTAATTCGCGGTACCGTGCGGAGTGAGGACAAAACATGGGAAAATATCATGTGGTGATTGCAAGGGTCAGTAAACAAGTCTTACGAGCCTCCCGGACTAGCGCACAGGCGGTCGGACGAGAGTGGGGTCCACGGGACTAGAGAGGGCGTGGTGCCACAGGTAGGGGCGGTCGGGGCGTTATAAGTGGTATCAGAGCCGAACCCAAAAAACGTGTGTGGAGTCATGTGGGCTCACCAACGTCAAGGATAAACGATCCTTGGTGCGCAACGAGGACGTTGCGCTCTATGAGTAGGGGGTGATTGTAACATCCCGATTTCTGGTATATGTGAGAGACTTATAAGAATTGATTTGGCTACCTATGTCACTAAAGTGCACTTATCTTTTCGGTCACTTGTCTAGAGAGAACTCCAGAGTTAAGCGTGTTTGAGCTGGAAAAATTTAAGGTATGGGGACCTACGGGAAGTGATTCGCGCTGGTACCGTGCGAGGGAGAACAAAACACGGGAAAAGATCATGTGGTGATTGCAGGGTCTGTAAACAAGTCTTACGAGTCTCCCGGATTAGCGCACAGGCCGTCGGACGAGAGTGGGGTTCTTCGGGCAGAGAGAGGGAGTGGTGCCCATAGGTAGGGGCGGTCGGGGCCTTATAAGTGGTATCAGAGCCAAACCCACAAAACGTGTGTGGAGTCATGTGGGTCTCCACGTCAAGGATAACGATCCTGGTGCGCAACGAGGACGTTGCGCTCTATGAGTAGGGGTAATTGTAACATCCTGATTTCTGTATATGCTGAGAGGCTTATATGAATTGATTTGGCTACCTATGTCACCAAAATGCACTTATCTTTTCGGTCACTTGTCTAGAGAGAAATCCAGATTTAAGCGTGATTGAGCTGGAAAAAATTTAAGGGATGGGTGGCCTACCGGGAAGTGATTCGCAGGTACCGAGCGAGTGAGGACAAAACACGGGAAAAGATCATGTAGTGATTGCAGGGTCAGTAAACAAGTCTTACGAGCCTCCGGACTAGCGCACATGCCGTCGGACGAGATTGGGGTCCACGGGCCGAGAGAGGGCGTGGTGCCCACAGGTAGGGGCGGTCGGGGCGTTAAAAGTGGTATCAGAGCCGAACCCAAAAACGTGTGTGGAGTCATGTGGGCTCACACCGTCAAGGATAACGATCCTGGTGTGCAACGAGGACGTTGCGCTCTATGAGTAGGGGTGATTGTAACATCCCGATTTCTGGTATATGCTGAGAGACTTACAAGAATTGATTTGGCTACCAATGTCACCAAAGTGCACTTATCTTTTCGGTCACTTGCCCAGAGAGAACTCCAGAGTTAAGCGTGTTTGAGCTGGAAAAATTTAAGGATGGGTGACCCTACCGGGAAGTGATTCGTGGTTACCGGTGCGAGTGAGGGACAAAACATGGGAAAATATCATATGTGATTGCAGGGTCAGTAAACAAGTCTTACGAGCCTCCCGGACTAGCGCACAGGCCGTCGGACGAGAGTGGGGTCCACGGGGCCTAGAGAGGGCGTGGTGCCACAGGTAGGGGCGGTCGGGGCGTTATAAGTGGTATCAGAGCCGAACCAAAAACGTGTGTGAGGAGTCATGTGGGCTCCCACCGTCAAGGATAACGATCCTGGTGCGCAACGAGGACGTTGCGCTCTATGAGTAGGGGTGATTGTAACATCCCGATTTCTGGTATATGTTGAGAGACTTACAAGAATTGATTTAGCTACCTATGTCACAAAAGTGCAATTATCTTTTCGGTCACTTGCCCAGAGAGAACTCCAGAGTTTAAGCTGTGTTTGAGCTGGGAAAAATTTAAGGATGGGTGACCTACGGGAAGTGATTCGCGGGTACCGTGCGAGTGAGGACAAAAACACGGAAAATATCATGTGGTGATTGCAGGGTCAGTAAACAAGTCTGACGAGTCTCCCGGACTAGCGCACAGGCCGACGGGACGAGAGTGGGGTCTTCGGTCTTCGGCCGAGGAGAGGGGAGTGGTGCCCATAGGTAGGGGCGGTCGGGGCCTTATAAGTGGTATCAGAGCCGAACCCACAAAACGTGTGTGGAGTCATGTGGGCTCACACCGTCAAGGATAACGATCATGGTTGCGCAACGAGGAGGACGTTGCGCTCTATGAGTAGGGGTAATTGTAACATCCTGATTTCTGGTATATGCTGAGAGGCTTATAAGAATTGATTTGGCTACCTATGTCACCAAAATGCACTTATCTTTTCGGTCACTTGTCTAGAGAGAAATCCAGATTTAAGCGTGCTTGAGCTGGAAAAATTTTAAGGATGGGTGACCTACCGGAAAGTGATTCGCGGTACCGTGCGAATGAGGACAAAAACACGGGAAAAGATCATGTGGTTATTGCAGGGTCAGTAAACAAGTCTTACGAGCCTCCCGGACAAGCGCACATGCCGTCGGACGAGAGTGGGGTCCCACAGGCCGAGAGAGGGCGTGGTGCCCACAGGTAGGGGCGGTCGGGGCATTATAAGTGGTATCAGAGCCGACCCAAAAACGTGTGTCGAGTCATGTGGGCTCACACCGTCAAGGATAACGATCCTGGTGCGCAACGAGAACGTTGCGCTCTATGAGTAGGGGTGATTGTAACATCCCGATTTCTGGTATATGCTGAGAGACTTACAAGAATTGATTTGGCTACCAATGTCACCAAAGTGCACTTATCTTTTCGGTCACTTGCCCAGAGAGAACTCCAGAGTTAAGCGTGTTTGAGCTGGAAAAATTTAAGGATGGGTGACCTACTGGGAAGTGATTCGCGGTACCGTGGAGTGAGGACAAAACAATGGGAAAATATCATGTGGTGATTGCAGGGTCAGTAAACAATTCTTACGAGCCTCCCGGAGTAGCGCACAGGGCGGTCGGGGACGAGAGTGGGGTCCACGGGCCTAGAGAGGGCGTGGTGCCCACAGGTAGGGGCGGTTGGGCATTATAAGTGGTATCAGAGCCGAACCCAAAAAACGTGTGTCGAGTCATGTGGGCTCACACCGTCAAGGATAACGATCCTGGTGCGCAACGAGAACGTTGCGCTCTATGAGTAGGGGTGATTGTAACATCCCGATTTCTGGTATATGCTGAGAGACTTACAAGAATTGATTTGGCTACCAATGTCACCAAAGTGCACTTATCTTTTCGGTCACTTGCCCAGAGAGAACTCCAGAGTTAAGCGTGTTTGAGCTGGAAAAATTTTAAGGATGGGTGACCTACGGGAAATGATTCGCGCGGTGGGTACCGTGCGGTGAGGACAAAACATGGGAAAAATATCATGTGGTGATTGCAGGGTCAGTAAACAAGTCTTACGAGCCTCCCGGACTAGCGCACAGGCCGTCGGGCGAGAGTGGGGTCCACGGGCCTAGAGAGGGCGTGGTGCCCACAGGTAGGGGCGGGTCGGGCGTTTAAGTGGTATCAGAGCCGAACCCAAAAACGTGTGTGGAGTCATGTGGGCTCACACCGTCAAGGATAACGATCCTGGTGCGCAACGAGGACGTTGCGCTCTATGTAGGGGGGTGATTGTAACATCCCGATTTCTGGTATATGTTGTGAGAGACTTACAAGAATTGATTTAGCTACCTATGTCACAAAAGTGCAATTATCTTTTCGGTCACTTGCCCAGAGAGAAACTCCAGAGTTAAGCGTGTTTGAGCTGGAAAAATTTAAGGATGGGTGACCTACCGGGAAGTGATTCGCGGTACCGTGCGAGTGAGGACAAAACACGGGAAAATATCATGTGGTGATTGCAGGGTCAGTAAACAAGTCTGACGAGTCTCCCGGACTAGCGCACATGCCGACGGACGACGAGAGTGGGGTCTTCGGGCCGAAAGAGGGAGTGGTGCCCATAGGTAGGGTGGCGGTCGGGGCCTTATAAGTGGTATCAGAGCCGAACCCACAAAACGTGTGTGGAGTCATGTGGGCTCACACCGTCAAGGATAACGATCCTGGTGCGCAACGAGGACGTTGCGCTCTATGAGTAGGGGTAATTGTAACATCCCGATTTCTGGTATATGCTGAGAGGCTTATAAGAATTGATTTGGCTACCTATGTCACCAAAATGCACTTATCTTTTCGGGTCACTTGTCTAGAGAGAAATCCAGATTTAAGCGTGCTTGAGCTGGAAAATTTTAAGGATGGGTGACCTACCGGGAAGTGATTCGCGGTACCGTGCGAGTGAGGACAAAACACGGGAAAAGATCATGTGGTTATTGCAGGGTCAGTAAACAAGTCTTACGAGCCTCCCGGACTAGCGCACAGGCCGTCGGAAGAGAGTGGGGTCCACAGGCCGAGAGAGGGCGTGGTGCCCACAGGTAGGGGCGGTCGGGGGTTATAAGTGGTATCAGAGCCGAACCAAAAACGTGTGTGGAGTCATGTGGGCTCACACCGTCAAGGATAACGATCCTGGTGTGCAACGAGGACGTTGCGCTCTATGATGTAGTAGGGTGATTGTAACATCCCGATTTCTGGTATATGCTGAGAGACTTACAAGAATTGATTTGGCTACCAATGTCACCAAAGTGCACTTATCTTTTCGGTCACTTGCCCAGAGAGAACTCCAGAGTTAAGCGTGTTTGAGCTGGAAAATTTTAAGGATGGGTGACCTACCGGGAAGTGATTCGCGGGTACCGTGCGATGTGAGGACAAAACATGGGAAAATATCATGTGGTGATTGCAGGGTCAGTAAAAAGTCTTACGAGCCTCCCGGACTAGCGCACAGGCCGTCGGACGAGAGTGGGGTCCACGGGCCTAGAGAGGGCGTGGTGCCCACAGGTAGGGGCGGTTGGGTCGTTATAAGTGGTATCAGAGCCGAACCCAAAAACGTGTGGTGTCAGTCATGTGGGCTCACACCGTCAAGGATAACGATCCTGGTGCGCAACGAGGACGTTGCGCTCTATGAGTAGGGGTGATTGTAACATCCCGATTTCTGGTATATGTTGAGAGACTTACAAGAATTGATTTAGCTACCTATGTCACAAAAGTGCAATTATCTTTTCGGTCACTTGCCCAGAGAGAACTCCAGAGTTAAGCGTGTTTGAGCTGGAAAAAATTTAAGGATGGGTGACCTACCGGGAAGTGATTCGCGCGGTACCGTGCGAGTGAGGACAAAACATGGGAAAATATCATGTGGTGATTGCAGGGTCAGTAAACAAGTCTGACGAGTCTCCCGGACTAGCGCACAGGCCGACGGACGAGAGTGGGGTCTTCGGGCCGAAAGAGGGAGTGGTGCCCATAGGTAGGGGCGGTCGGGGCCTTATAAGTGGTATCAGAGCCGAACCCACAAAACGTGTGTGGAGTCATGTGGGCTCACACCGTCAAGGATAACGATCCTGGTGCGCAACGAGGACGTTGCGCTCTATGAGTAGGGGTAATTATAACATCCCGATTTCTGGTATATGCTGAGAGGCTTATAAGAATTGATTTGGCTACCTATGTCACCAAAATGCACTTATCTTTTCGGTCACTTGTCTAGAGAGAAATCCAGATTTAAGCGTGCTTGAGCTGGAAAAATTTAAGGATGGGTGACCTACCGGGAAGTGATTCGCGCGGTACCGTGCGAGTGAGGACAAAACACGGGAAAAGATCATGTGGTTATTGCAGGGTCAGTAAAACAAGTCTTACGAGCCTCCCGGACTAGCGCACAGGCCGTCGGACGAGAGTGGGGTCCACAGACCGAGAGAGGGCGTGGTGCCCACAGGTAGGGGCGGTCGGGGCATTATAAGTGGTATCAGAGCCGAACCCAAAAACATGTGTCGAGTCATGTGGGCTCACACCGTCAAGGATAACGATCCTGGTGCGCAACGAGAACGTTGCGCTCTATGAGTAGGGGTGATTGTAACATCCCGATTTCTGGTATATGCTGAGAGACTTACAAGAATTGATTTGGCTACCAATGTCACCAAAGTGCACTTATCTTTTCGGTCACTTGCCCAGAGAGAACTCCAGAGTTAAGCGTGTTTGAGCTGGAAAAATTTAAGGATGGGTGACCTACTGGGAAGTGATTCGCGTGGAACCGTACCGTGCGAGTGAGGACAAAACATGGGAAAATATCATGTGGTGATTGCAGGGCAGGGTCAGTAAACAAGTCTTACGAGCCTCCCGGACTAGCGCACAGGCGGTCGGACGAGAGTGGGGTCCACGGGCCTAGAGAGGGCGTGGTGCCCACAGGTAGGGGCGGTCGGGCATTATAAGTGGTATCGTCAGAGCCGAACCCAATCGTGTGTCGAGTCATGTGGGCTCACACCGTCAAGGATAACGATCCTGGTGCGCAACGAGAACGTTGCGCTCTATGAGTAGGGGTGATTGTAACATCCCGATTTCTGGTATATGCTGAGAGACTTACAAGAATTCATTTGGCTACCAATGTCACCAAAGTGCACTTATCTTTTCGGTCACTTGCCCATAGAGAACTCCAGAGTTAAGCGTGTTTGAGCTGGAAAAATTTAAGGATGGGTGACCTACTGGGAAGTGATTCGCGGTACCGGGTGCGAGTGAGGACAAAACATGGGAAAATATCATGTGGTGATTGCAGGGTCAGTAAACAAGTCTTACGAGCCTCCCGGACTAGCGCACAGGCCGTCGGACGAGAGTGGGGTCCACGGGCCTAGAGAGGGCGTAGTGCCCACAGGTAGGGGCGGTCGGGGCGTTATAAGTGGTATCAGAGCCGAACCCAAAAACGTGTGTGGAGTCATGTGGGCTCACACCGTCAAGGATAACGATCCTGGTGCGCAACGAGGACGTTGCGCTCTATGAGTAGGGGTGATTGTAACATCCCGATTTCTGGTATATGCTGAGAGACTTATAAGAATTGATTTGGCTACCTATGTCACTAAAGTGCACTTATCTTTTCGGTCACTTGTCTAGAGAGAACTCCAGAGTTAAGCGTGTTTGAGCTGGAAAAATTTAAGGATGGGTGACCTAACGGAAGTGATTCGCGGTACCGTGCGAGTGAGAACAAAACACGGGAAAAGATCATGTGGTGATTGCAGGGTCTGTAAACAAGTCTTACGAGTCTCCCGGATTAGCGCACAGGCCGTCGGACGAGAGTGGGGTCTTCGGGCAGAGAGAGGGAGTGGTGCCCATAGGTAGGGGCGGTCGGGGCCTTATAGTGGTATCAGAGCCAAACCCACAAAACGTGTGTGGAGTCATGTGGGCTCACACCGTCAAGGATAACGATCCTGGTGCGCAACGAGGACGTTGCGCTCTATGAGTAGGGGTAATTGTAACATCCTGATTTCTGGTATATGTGAGAGCTGTTATAAGAATTGATTTGGCTACCTATGACACCAAAATGCACTTTATCTTTTCGGAGCGGGTGCTAGGGAGAAATCCAGATTTTGCGTGATTGAGCTGGAAAAATTTAAGGATGGGTGGCCTACCGGGAAGTGATTCGGGTACCGTGCGAGTGAGGACAAAACACGGGAAAAGATCATGTGGTGATTGCAGGGTCAGTAAACAAGTCTTACGAGCCTCCCGGACTAGCGCACAGGCCGTCGGACGAGAGTGGGGTCCACGGGCCGAGAGAGGGCGTGGTGCCCACAGTAGGGGCGGTCGGGTCGGGGCGTTATAAGTGGTATCAGAGCCGAACCCAAAAAACGTGTGTGGAGTCATGTGGGCTCACACCGTCAAGGATAACGATCCTGGTGTGCAACGAGGACGTTGCGCTCTATGAGTAGGGGTGATTGTAACATCTCGATTTCTGGTATATGCTGAGAGACTTACAAGAATTGATTTGGCTACCAATGTCACCAAAGTGCACTTATCTTTTCGGTCACTTGCCCAGAGAGAACTCCAGAGTTAAGCGTGTTTGAGCTGGAAAAATTTAAGGATGGGTGACCTACCGGGAAGTGATTCGCGGTACCGTGGAGTGAGGATAAAACATGGGAAAATATCATGTGGTGATTGCAGGGTCAGTAAACAAGTCTTACGAGCCTCCCGGACTAGCGCACAGGCCGTCGGACGAGAGTGGGGTCCACGGGCCTAAAGAGGGCGTGGTGCCCACAGGTAGGGGCGGTCGGGGGAGTTATAAGTGGTATCAGAGCCGAACCCAAAAACGTGTGTGGAGTCATGTGGGCTCACACCGTCAAGGATAACTGTAACATCCCGGTTTCTTGTATATGCGGAGAGGCTTATAAGAATTGATTTGGCTACCTATGTCACCAAAGTGCACTTACCTTTTCCGATCACTTGCCCGAAAGAACTCCAGAGTTAAGGGTGCTTGGGCTGGAGTAGTCTAAGGATGGGTGACCTTCCGGGAAGTGATTCGCGGTAGCGTGTGAGTGAGGACAAAACACGGGGAAAGGTCACGTGGTTATTGCAGGGTCAGTAAACAAGTATTACAAGCCTCCCGGACTAACGCACCGGCCGTCGGACGAGGGTGGGGCCCACGGGCCGGGAGATGTCGTTGGGGCCCACAGGTAGGGGTGGTCGGGGCGTTATAAGTGGTATCAGAGCCGAACCCAAACACGTGTGTGGAGTCAGGTGGGCCCACACCGTCTAGGGTGACGATCCTGGTGCGCAACGAGGACGTTGCGCTCTGTGAGTGGGGGTGATTTGTAACATCCCGGTTTCTTGTATATGCGGAGAGGCTTATAGAATTGATTTGGCTACCTATGTCACCAAAGTGCACTTACCTTTTCCGATCACTTGCCCGAAAGAACTCCAGAGTTAAGGGTGCTTGGGCTGGAGTAGTCTAAGGATGGGTGACCTTCCGGGAAGTGATTCGCGGTAGCGTGTGAGTGAGGACAAAAAACACGGGGAAAGGTCACGTGGTGATTGCAGGGTCAGTAAACAAGTATTTACAAGCCTCCCGGACTAACGCACCGGCCGTCGGACGAGGGTGGGGCCCACGGGCCGGGAGATGTCGTTGGGGCCCACAGGTAGGGGTGGTCGGGGCGTTATAATAACGATCCTGGTGCGCAACGAGAACGTTGCGCTCTATGAGTAGGGGTGATTGTAACATCCCGATTTCTGGTATATGCTGAGAGACTTACAAGAATTGATTTAGCTACCAATGTCACCAAAGTGCACTTATCTTTTCGGTCACTTGCCCAGAGAGAACTCCAGAGTTAAGCGTGTTTGAGCTGGAAAAATTTAAGGATGGGTGACCTACTGGGAAGTGAAGTGATTCGCGGTACCGTGCGAGTGAGGACAAAACATGGGAAAATATCATGTGGTGATTGCAGGGTCAGTAAACAAGTCTTACGAGCCTCCCGGACTAGCGCACAGGCCGTCGGACGAGAGTGGGGTCCACAGGCCTAGAGAGGGCGTAGTGCCCACAGGTAGGGGCGGTCGGGGCGTTATAAGTGGTATCAGAGCCGAACCCAAAAACGTGTGTGGAGTCATGTGGGCTCACACCGTCAAGGATAACGATCCTGGTGCGCAACGAGGACGTTGCGCTCTATGAGTAGGGGTGATTGTAACATCCCGATTTCTGGGTATATGCTGAGAGACTTATAAGAATTGATTTGGCTACCTATGTCACTAAAGTGCACTTATCTTTTCGGTCACTTGTCTAGAGAGAACTCCAGAGTTAAGCGTGTTTGAGCTGGAAAAATTTAAGGATGGGTGACCTACCGGGAAGTGATTCGCGGTACCGTACGAGTGAGAACAAAACACGGGAAAAGATCATGTGGTGATTGCAGGGTCTTTAAACAAGTCTTACGAGTCTCCCGGATTAGCGCACAGCCGTCGGACGAGAGTGTGGGGTCTTCGGGCAGAGAGAGGGAGTGGTGCCCATAGGTAGGGGCGGTCGGGGCCTTTATAAGTGGTATCAGAGCCAAACCCACAAAACGTGTGTGGAGTCATGTGGGCTCACACCGTCAAGGATAACGATCCTGGTGCGCAACGAGGACGTTGCGCTCTATGAGTAGGGGTAATTGTAACATCCTGATTTCTGGTATATGCTGAGAGGCTTATAAGAATTGATTTGGCTACCTATGTCACCAAAATGCACTTATCTTTTCGGTCACTTGTCTAGAGAGAAATCCAGATTTAAGCGTGATTGAGCTGGAAAAATTTAAGGATGGGTGGCCTACCGGGAAGTGATTCGCGGTACCGTGCGAGTGAGGACAAAACACGGGAAAAGATCATGTGGTGATTGCAGGGTCAGTAAACAAGTCTTACGAGCCTCCCGGACTAGCGCACAGGCCGTCGGACGAGAGTGGGGTCCACGGGCCGAGAGAGGGCGTGGTGCCCACAGGTAGGGGCGGTCGGGGCGTTATAAGTGGTATCAGAGCCGAACCCAAAAACGTGTGTGGAGTCATGTGGGCTCACACCGTCAAGGATAACGATCCTGGTGTGCAACGAGGACGTTGCGCTCTATGAGTAGGGGTGATTGTAACATCCGATATCTGGTATATGCTGAGAGACTTACAAGAATTGATTTGGCTACCAATGTCACCAAAGTGCACTTATCTTTTCGGTCACTTGCCCAGAGAGAACTCCAGAGTTAAGCGTGTTTGAGCTGGAAAAATTTAAGGATGGGTGACCTACCGGGAAGTGATTCGCGGTACCGTGCGAGTGAGGACAAAACATGGGGAAAATATCATGTGGTGATTGCAGGGTCAGTAAACAAGTCTTACGAGCCTCCCGGACTAGCGCACAGGCCGTCGGACGAGAGTGGGGTCCACGGGCCTAGAGAGGGAGTGGTGCCCACAGGTAGGGGCGGTCGGGGCGTTATAAGTGGTATCAGAGCCGAACCCAAAAAACGTGTGTGGAGTCATGTGGGCTCACACCGTCAAGGATAACGATCCTGGTGCGCAACGAGGACGTTGCACTCTATGAGTAGGGGTGATTGTAACATCCCGATTTCTGGTATATGTTGAGAGACTTACAAGAATTGATTTAGCTACCTATGTCACAAAAGTGCAATTATCTTTTCGGTCACTTGCCCAGAGAGAACTCCAGAGTTAAGCGTGTTTGAGCTGGAAAAATTTAAGGATGGGTGACCTACCGGGAAGTGATTCGCGGTACCGTGCGACGGGTGCGTGAGTGAGGACAAAACACGGGAAAATATCATGTGGTGATTGCAGGGTCAGTAAACAAGTCTGACGAGTCTCCCGGACTAGCGCACAGGCCGACGGACGAGAGTGGGGTCTTCGGGCCGAGAGAGGGAGTGGTGCCCATAGGTAGGGGCGGTCGGGGCCTTATAAGTGGTATCAGAGCCGAACCCACAAAACGTGTGTGGAGTCATGTGGGCTCACACGTCAAGGATAACGATCCTGGTGCGCAACGAGGACGTTGCGCTCTTTGAGTAGGGGTAATTGTAACATCCCGATTTCTGGTATATGCTGAGAGGCTTATAAGAATTGATTTGGCTACCTATGTCACCAAAATGCACTTATCTTTTCGGTCACTTGTCTAGAGAGAAATCCAGATTTAAGCGTTCTTGAGCTGGAAAAATTTAAGGATGGGTGACTAACCGGGAAGTGATTCGCGGTACCGTGACGCGTCGTGCGAGTGAGGAGAAAACACGGGAAAAGATCATGTGGTGATTGCAGGGTCAGTAAACAAGTCTTACGAGCCTCCCGGACTAGCGCACAAGCCGTCGGACGAGAGTGGGGTCCACGGGCCGAGAGAGAGGGCGTGGTGCCCACAGGTAGGGGCGGTCGGGGCGTTATAAGTTGTATCAGAGCCGAACCCAAAAACGTGTGTGGAGTCATGTGGGCTCACACCGTCAAGGATAACGATCCTGGTGCGCAACGAGGACGTTGCGCTCTATCAGTAGGGGTGATTGTAACATCCCGATTTCTGGTATATGCTGAGAGGCTTACTAGAATTGATTTGGCTACCTATGTCACCAAAGTGCACTTATCTTTTCGGTCATTTGTCCTGAGAGAACTCCAGAGTTAAGCGTACTTGAGCTGGAAAAATATAAGGATTGGTGACCTACCGGGAAGTGATTCGCGTTACCGTGCGAGTGAGAACAAAACACGGGAAAAGATCATGTGGTGATTGCAAGGTCTGTAAACAAGTCTTACGAGTCTCCCGGATTAGCGCACAGGCCGTCGGACGAGAGTGGGGTCTTCGGGAAGAGAGAGGGAGTGGTGCCCATAGGTAGGGGCGGTCGGGGCCTTATAAGTGGTATCAGAGCCAAACCCACAAAAACGTGTGTGGAGTCATGTGGGCTCACACCGTCAAGGATAACGATCCTGGTGCGCAACGAGGACGTTGCGCTCTATGAGTAGGGGTAATTGTAACATCCTGATTTCTGGTATATGCTGAGAGGCTTATAAGAATTGATTTGGGCTACCTATGTCACCAAAATGCACTTATCTTTTCGGTCACTTGTCTAGAGAGAAATCCAGATTTAACCGTGATTGAGCTGGTAAAAATTTAAGGATGGGTGGCCTACCGGGAAGTGATTCGCGGTACCGTGCGAGTGAGGACAAAACACGGGAAAAGATCATGTGGTGATTGCAGGGTCAGTAAACAAGTCTTACGAGCCTCCCGGACTAGCGCACATGCCGTCGGACGAGAGTGGGGTCCACGGGCCGAGAGAGGGCGTGGTGCCCACAGGTAGGGGCGGTCGGGGCGGGGCGTTATAAGTGGTATCAGAGCCGAACCCAAAAACGTGTGTCGAGTCATGTGGGCTCACAACGTCAAGGATAACGATCCTGGTGCGCAACGAGGACGTTGCGCTCTATGAGTAGGGGTGATTGTAACATCCCGATTTCTGGTATATGCTGAGAGACTTACAAGAATTGATTTGGCTACCAATGTCACCAAAGTGCACTTATCTTTTCGGTCACTTGCCCAGAGAGAACTCTAGAGTTAAGCGTGTTTGAGCTGGAAAAATTTAAGGATGGGTGACCTACGGGAAGTTATTCGTACGCGTGCGAGTGAGTGAGGACAAAACATGGGAAAATATCATGTGGTGATTGCAGGGTCAGTAAACAAGTCTTACGAGACTCCCGGACTAGCACACAGGCCGTCGGACGAGAGTGGGGTCCACGTGCCTAGAGAGGGCGTGGTGCCCACAGGTAGGGGCGGTCGGGGCGTTATAAGTGGTATCAGAGCCGAACCCAAAAACGTGTGTGGAGTCATGTGGGCTCACACCGTCAAGGATAACGATCCTGGTGCGCAACGAGGACGTTGCGCTCTATGAGTAGGGGTGATTGTAACATCCCGATTTCTGGTATATGTTGAGAGACTTACAAGAATTGATTTAGCTACCTATGTCACCAAAGTGCACTTATCTTTTCGGTCACTTGCCCAGAGAGAACTCCAAAGTTAAGCGTGTTTGAGCTGGAAAAATTTAAGGATGGGTGACCTACCGGGAAGTGATTCGCGGTACCGTGCGTGCGAGTGAGGACAAAACACGGGAAAATATCATGTGGTGATTGCAGGGTCAGTAAACAAGTCTGACGAGTCTCCCGGACTAGCGAACAGGCCGACGGACGAGAGTGGGGTTTTCGGGCCGAGAGAGGGAGTGGTGCCCATAGGTAGGGGCGGGCGGGGCCTTATAAGTGGTATCAGAGCCGAACCCACAAAACGTGTGTGGAGTCATGTGGGCTCACACCGTCAAGGATAACGATCCTGGTGCGCAACGAGGACGTTGCGCTCTATGAGTAGGGGTAATTGTAACATCCCGATTTCTGGTATATGCTGAGAGGCTTATAAGAATTGATTTGGCTACCTATGTCACCAAAATGCACTTATCTTTTCGGTCACTTGTCCAGAGAGAAATCCAGATTTAAGCGTGCTTGAGCTGGAAAAATTTAAGGATGGGTGACCTACAGGGAAGTGATTCGCGGGGTACCGTGCGAGTGAGGAGAAAACACGGGAAAAGATCATGTGGTGATTGCAGGGTCAGTAAACAAGTCTTACGAGCCTCCCGGACTAGCGCACAAGCCGTCCGACGAGAGTGGGGTCCACGGGCCGAGAGAGGGCGTGGTGCCCACAGGTAGGGGCGGTCGGGGCGTTATAAGTTGTATCAGAGCCGAACCCAAAAACGTGTGTGGAGTCATGTGGGCTCACACCGTCAAGGATAACGATCCTGGTGCGCAACGAGGACGTTGCGCTCTATCAGTAGGGGTGATTGTAACATCCCGATTTCTGGTATATGCTGAGAGGCTTACAAGAATTGATTTGGCTACCTATGTCACCAAAGTGCACTTATCTTTTCGGTCATTTGTCCTGAGAGAACTCCAGAGTTAAGCGTACTTGAGCTGGAAAAATATAAGGATTGGTGACCTACCGGGAAGTGATTCGCGTTACCCGTGCGAGTGAGGACAAAACACGGCAAAAGAACATGTGGTGATTGCAAGATCAGTAAACAATCTTATGAGCCTCCCGGACTAGCGCACCGGCCATCGGGCCGAGAGAGGGCGTGGTGCCCACAGGTAGGGGCGATCGGGGCGTTATAAGTTTTATCAGAGCAGAACCCAAAAACGTGTGTGGAGTCATGTGGGCTCACACCGTCAAGGGTAACGATCCGCGTGCGCAAGGAGGACGTTGCGCTCTATGAGTAGGGGTGATGTTAACATCCCGATTTCTGGTATATGCGGAGAGGCTTATAAGAATTGATTTGGCTACCTATGTCACCAAAGTGCACTTATCTTTTCGGTCATTTGTCCTGAGAGAACTCCAGAGTTAAGCGTGCTTGAGCTGGAAAAATTTAAGGATTGGTGATCTACCGGGAATTAATTGGCGGTACCGTGAGAGTGAGAACAAAAAACGGGAAAAGATCATGTGATGATTGCAAGGTCAGTAAACAAGTCTTACGAGCCTCCCGAACTAGCGCACCGGCCGTCGTACTAGTGTGGGGTCCACGGGCCGATAGAGGGCGTGGTGCCCACAGGTAGGGGTGGTTGGGGCGTTATAAGTTGTATCAGAGCAGAACCCAAAAACGTGTGTGGAGTCATGTGGGCTCACACCGTCAAGGGTAACGATCCGGGTGCACAAGGAGGACGTTGCGCTCTATGAGTAGGGGTGATTGTAACATCCCGATTTCTGATATATGCTGAGAGGCTTATAAGATTTGATTTGGCTACCTATGTCACCAAAATGCACTTATCTTTTCGGTCACTTGTCTATAAAGAAATCTAGAGGTAAGCGTGTTTGAGCTGGAAAATTTTACGGATGGGGTGACCTACCGGGAGTGATTCGCTGGGGCGGTACCGTGCGAGTGAGGACAAAACACGGAAAAAAATCATGTGGTGATTGCAGGGTCAGTAAACAAGTCTAACGAGCCTCCCGGACTAGCGCACAGGCCGTCGGACGAGAGTGGGGTCCACGGGCCGAGAGAGGGCGTGATGCCCACAGGTAGGGGCGGTCGGTGCGTTATAAGTGGTATCAGAGCCGAACCAAAAACGTGTGTGGAGTCATGTGGGCTCACACCGTCAATGGTAACGATCCTGGTACGCAACGAGGACGTTGCGCTCTATGAGTATGGGTGATTGTAACATCCCGATTTCTGGTATATGCGGAGAGGCTTATAAGAATTGATTTGGCTAACTATGTCACTGATATATCATGGTTTTTACCCCATTTAGGCCATGATATAAGTCCTTTTTATAGAGTCTTTATAGTATTTTGGAGTCTTTTTAGAGTCTTTTACAGGTCATAGCACGTTTGGAGGATTATTGGAAGTATTGGAGCTTTCTGGAGCAGTTTGTAGCAGAGCTAAAGATCGTGTCGCTGAGAACCTGAATTCACGTCGAGCATCGATCGATACCCCTTGGTATCGATCGACACTCAGCGCAGCAAGACACAACCCGCGAGTTTTCCAAGACTTGAGGAATTGCAAAAGTGCCCAGAAGTCTTTAATAATTACAAGAAGACCCTAAATCGTGTTTTAGGTTATAAATAGGATTTTACAGCCATTGTTTAGGCTATGCTTTTATTTTCTGAGTTTGATTTTACTTTGGTTTTAGAGAGACAAGTCTGAATCTCCCTTCGTCCGAGATCAGATCTCTAAACCCTTCTTTCTATTCTATTGATGATTTATTCAAACATGTCTTTTGATTCAATTGCCATGTCTGAGTAGATCCACTTTAGGTTTAGGGTTTTCTCATAAAGGATTTCTTTGAATGCTAGGTTAATTATCTGTTTAGGATTCACCATCTGAATTAGTTCTTCACCTTAGGTTGTGTTCATAGCTAATTCTAGGTTGACGAATCTGGAACTTAGATCTTAGGATAATTGATTAGGCACGAGAGTGCGATTAATTACCTGATAGAACCTAGGTGAGCAAATTGATTATTCGCAAAGAGATTTGGTTTAATTGATTTGTGAACATATCAAACCTGATATTAAAGCTGATTTAGAATTTAGGATTCGCAAAGAGATTTGGAATTCCTAGGATTTAGATTTAGATAGTTTTCGCAACGAGAGTTGGTTAGCTATATTTTAGTGATTTGAGTTCAAGAACTGCGCTAAATCTGAATCCTGTTAGTTAGTTAGTCTGCATTCACTGATTTCCTGAGAAAAACCCTGAGCCTATATTTCCCAATTGATTTACAACTCCTTTAATTTCTGCACTGCTTTTAATTACAACTGTTTGGCTTAGCGTAATTCGACACTATAGAATCTATTGTGCGTTTCTGTGAGTCTTCTGTGGTTCGACCCCTAGCTATACTATTACAACTGCTTTAGTACTTTAGGGTATTAAATTGAGCATATCAATTTTGGCGCCGTTGCCGGGGACTCAAATTCGCCATTAGATTTTAGTTTAGACTTTCGACTAAGTTCGTCGGTATCGATCGATACTCTGTAGTATCGGTCGATACGCGTCGTCTTCTTTTGTTGGTATCGGTCGACACCACTTGGTATCGATCGATACTCAACGTATTTTTCTGGTTACTTACGTGCTTTGCCTAGTGTTTTGTTTGCAGGTGTATGCCTGTTCGTGAAACCAGAAGCAACAAGAGCACACAACTAGTTGAACTGTCACTGGAACAGCTAGCGTTTGTGGAACGCACAAACAGAAAGACCAAGCAAACATCAGGGATGAACAACCCAGTGGTTTTAAGAGCTGATGAAGCTGGAATTCTGAGAGACCAAGAGGGTCACGTGTGTAATGAGAGAGGGCAGCGACTTGATGAAGCTTGGTAACATCGTTGTCCCTGCTGCGGTTGTTGAGATTGTCGCGCCAGCTGGGCGCGCCAACGCAGGGAATGCTGTGGTTAATCGTGGAAGGACGATTGGTGAATGCAACAGGCCTGACCAGTTTTTCGCCAATCGTTCAGCAATTCGTCCTCCTGCGTTTGAGAGGAATGACTTTGAGCTGAAGCCTGCTTACTTCACTCTAGTGGGACAGCATCTCTTTCATGGTCTTCCTCATGAACATCCAATGGACCATGTAGAGAGGTTCGAGGACTTGGTCACTAGCATTAAGAGCAATGGAGTGTCCTACGACTATCTCTTCTGCAAGCTCTTCCCCTACTCTCTGGGTGGAGAAGCTACTTACTGGCTGAGGCAGCTATCTCCTGGATCGCTAACTAATTGGGAGGACACCAAGAGAGCCTTCCTGATTAACTTCTACGATGACGGAAGATCTGAAGATCTGAGGAATAAGATCTCCACTTTTTCTCAAGGACCTACTGAGGCGTTCAAGGCTGCTTGGACAAGATTCAGATCGTACCAGAGAGATTGTCCACATCATGGATACTCTGATGTGCAGCTGCTGGGTATCTTCTTCAGAGGAGTAGATTGGAGGTATCAGATGGCTCTGGACTCTTCAAGCAATGGGAACTTCAAACCAACTATCCTGAGGACGCCTATGTGTTGATTGAGAATTTTGCATCTAGCAGCAGCACAAAGAGTGCCGATTTCGAGCGCAAGAGCGGCTGGCTGGTAACATGGATGGGTCGCAGATCGCTGAAGTGAAGGCTCAGCTGGATTCTATGCACAGTCTTCTGCTGGGAAAGACAACAAAGACCGTCCACTTCGCTGCTGAGAATGAAGTGGAAGATGTTAACTACATTGGTGGTTCTGGTTTTCAGGGTCAGCGATTCGGATACAACTCCAATCGAAACTTCACCAACAATGCTCAGCAAGGAGGGTACCAATCCCCACCACCCAAAGCTCCTGAGAGTAAGATTGAGGCTATGCTTGAACACCTGGTTCAAGGGCAGGAGAAGATGACAGCCACCTTCAATGATAAGATAGACACCATGTACACCGATTTGAGTGGAAGGATCGAGGCACTAAATACGAGCCACAGGATGCTGGAGACGCAAGTAGCTCAGACTGCAGCAAATTCCAAGGGAAAGGCGGTTCAATCACACAATGCACACGTCAATGCCATCAGCTTACGTGCAGAAAATCTCGAAGCCATTCCTGAAATCGCACAAGCATCGATCGATACCCCATTGGTATCGGTCGATACTAAGGTGATTTCTGAGGAGACAACAGAGAGTTCTACTGTGGTGCCTAAGGTCGTTGCAGAACGAGTGTATGTAACCAGGATGCCTTATCCTATGGTTCCTAAGCTGACAAGGGAGGAATGGGAGATTGCTAGACTACAGTATATGCTGGATAACCCGAACGTGGAGCTTCTTTCTGATGAAGATGTACCTGTCAGAAACGATTCAAATCGCATGGCGTCGATCGATACCCTACCTGGTATCGATCGATACCTCGCGCAGAAAGAACCAGAAGCCAAGAAATCACGTGAGGTGATAGGAGAAAGAGTTCGCAATTCACTACAACCACGGAAATTGACACAGAGGGAAGACCCAGGGAAATTCGCAGTTCCATGCTCCATCTCAGGAGTCAATTTCAAAGAGTCTCTTGTCGACTCAGGGGCTAGTGTCAATGTCATCTCAAAGGCAATTGCAGAGCAGTTGGGGGCTACTATTCTATCTCCTAAGACATCTATCACGTTTGCAAACGATTCCACCTCACTTCCATATGGTGAAATCGCTGGTTTGCTGGTCAAAGTAGGAGACTGTCTGGTGCCTACTGATTTTCAGGTTGTGGAGATGGGTGCGATATCTCGTATGCCTATACTCCTGGGACGACCGTTCATGGCTACTGCAGGCGCGATCATAGACACACCTAATAAGAGACTATCTTTCTCTTACATTGACGGTGATGTCTACTATGATGTCATTCCACCTAGGAGTATTCCCACACGTGCCTCTAGCATCAAGGTTATCACAGGAGAGTCGCTAGCAATTGATCTTCTGGAAGAGCCTCCTGATGAGCCTACTGTCGCAGATGTTCCAGCTGAAACCACCCAACATCCCCAAGAAGAAGGCCAAGAGCAAGAAGGTCGAGAATCCCCATGTCACCTTGATACCTCAGAAGTGTAATGGAGATTCGATTGAATATAAGGTCAAATGCAAAGGAGCCTTGAAACCATTCTCCAAGGCCAGAGTCCTTCTCACTTCTGAGCTGAAAGAGAAAGGGCAGGAGTTTGTGGACAGCATGCTAAGCAGAACTCTGAAGCTAGTAATGTCAAGTGATGGAGCATGTTTTGGTGCAAGCTCTCACTCTTATCCAGCCTGAAGGGCGTTACAGTCAAGCTATTGACGTTAAACGAGCGCTTGGTGGGAGGCAACCCACTTGTGAGTCTGTTTTTGATTCGTTTTTATTTTTATTTTCGTTTGTTTTGAGTCTGTATCAGGATGAACAAGGAGCAACTCGAAATCGCCTAAGCATCGATCGATACCCCTATGGTATCGATCGACACCAATCACGGATGAAAATTCACAAAGTCGATCTAAGCATGGTATCGATCGATACCATGCTGTGTGTCGATCGACACTCGGTGTTCCAGTACGGTAATTTCTCGTTTTTCTTCGTTTCTTCTATCCTTTTGCTCTATTTCACTGACTCTATGCTAGATAACACTGGGGACAGTGTTGTTCAAGTCTGGGGGAGGTGTCTGCTGACATTGTGTTTGTTTTTCTTAGAGTCAGTCGTTTTTATCGAGTCAAAACTGTTTTATTGAGTCAAAATTTGTTGGAGATGATGATCCTGTGCTTGAACCTATTGATTTGATTTTGTTTTTGAGTGCACAGTGTTACAGGATCAGTTCTAGATCGACTAATGAAAAATCCAAAGGCTGACCAGTTGACTAGAAAACATCCATGTCTCCAGCAGAGTTCTTCTGAAGCCTGAGCCAAATTTTTGCACTTCATCAATGTGGTTAATATTCATAGAGCTTGATTCATCATTCATATCTGATAAAGGAACCCGTGTGTTTAGAATTATGGTATCTCTCTCCCCTGAAATAAGTTGATAGATTAAGAGCATAAAAGATTGAAATGATTTTCTTCTGAGTAGAGGGTTAGGAAAATTTCCAGCGATCCCATTATTCTACTTAAGAGGGGATGATCACACAAAGGATTGGAAGCGAGGCTAGGATTTTCCTATGATGCCATTATTCGCCTACATCCTTTGATACATTGAGAGGGAAGAAACGGGGATTTGGTGGCAAACACCATCAGTACTCGCGTCTCATACCTTGATATGATATGTATATGCAAAGCTGAAAAGAAAAGAAAAACACAAATAATAAGAAGATAATAAGAAATAAGTCTGGGGGAGAGAAATTGATACAAAAAGTGTGAAAAAGGGTGGTTCCTTTGTCATGATATTGTCTGGTAAAGAATCTAGAAGGTTCTTGAACATTAACTGCAGCGATGAAACTGGCGATGAAGGTTTTACTTGAACAATGCTGTGGGATAATGGGTGGAGTCTGGAAAAGCTGCGAATGTCTACGGAGAAGTACATGGTGGTTAGATCGAAAGCTGATCAGGTGACATTTGGGTACTTGGGAAAAGGGTCTTTTCGATGGTTCAGGAACAGGTGAGTCTCTACGTTTTCAAACCTCTTTTTCTGGTTTAGTCTTCTATTTGCTTGAGGGCAAGCAAAAGGCTAAGTCTGGGGGAGTTGATATATCATGGTTTTTACCCCATTTAGGCCATGATATAAGTCCTTTTTATAGAGTCTTTATAGTATTTTGGAGTCTTTTTAGAGTCTTTTACAGGTCATAGCACGTTTGGAGGATTATTGGAAGTATTGGAGCTTTCTGGAGCAGTTTGTAGCAGAGCTAAAGATCGTGTCGCTGAGAACCTGAATTCACGTCGAGCATCGATCGATACCCCTTGGTATCGATCGACACTCAGCGCAGCAAGACACAACCCGCGAGTTTTCCAAGACTTGAGGAATTGCAAAAGTGCCCAGAAGTCTTTAATAATTACAAGAAGACCCTAAATCGTGTTTTAGGTTATAAATAGGATTTTACAGCCATTGTTTAGGCTATGCTTTTATTTTCTGAGTTTGATTTTACTTTGGTTTTAGAGAGACAAGTCTGAATCTCCCTTCGTCCGAGATCAGATCTCTAAACCCTTCTTTCTATTCTATTGATGATTTATTCAAACATGTCTTTTGATTCAATTGCCATGTCTGAGTAGATCCACTTTAGGTTTAGGGTTTTCTCATAAAGGATTTCTTTGAAGGCTAGGTTAATTATCTGTTTAGGATTCACCATCTGAATTAGTTCTTCACCTTAGGTTGTGTTCATAGCTAATTCTAGGTTGACGAATCTGGAACTTAGATCTTAGGATAATTGATTAGGCACGAGAGTGCGATTAATTACCTGATAGAACCTAGGTGAGCAAATTGATTATTCGCAAAGAGATTTGGTTTAATTGATTTGTGAACATATCAAACCTGATATTAAAGCTGATTTAGAATTTAGGATTCGCAAAGAGATTTGGAATTCCTAGGATTTAGATTTAGATAGTTTTCGCAACGAGAGTTGGTTAGCTATATTTTAGTGATTTGAGTTCAAGAACTGCGCTAAATCTGAATCCTGTTAGTTAGTTAGTCTGCATTCACTGATTTCCTGAGAAAAACCCTGAGCCTATATTTCCCAATTGATTTACAACTCCTTTAATTTCTGCACTGCTTTTAATTACAACTGTTTGGCTTAGCGTAATTCGACACTATAGAATCTATTGTGCGTTTCTGTGAGTCTTCTGTGGTTCGACCCCTAGCTATACTATTACAACTGCTTTAGTACTTTAGGGTATTAAATTGAGCATATCAGTCACCAAAGTGCACTTATATTTTTGGTCACTTTTCCTGAGAGAACTCCAGAGTTAAGCGTGCTTGAACGGAAAATATTTAAGGATGGGTGACCTACCGGAAATTGATTCGTGTACCGTGCGAGTGAGGACAAAAAACGGGAAAAAATCATGTGGTGATTGCAAAATCAGTAAACAAGTCTTACGAGCCTCCCGGATTAGCGCACTGGTCGTCGGACGAGAGTGGGGTCCACGGGCCGAGAGAGGGCGTGGTGCCCACAGGTATGGGCGGTCGGGGCGTTATACGTTGTAACTTAGCCGAAACCAAAAACATGTGTGGAGTCAAGTAGGCTCACCACCGTCAAGGGTAACGATCCTGTGTGCGCAACGAGAACATTGCGCTCTATGAGTATGGGTGATTGTAACATCCCGATTTCTGGTATATGCGGAGAGGCTTATAAGAATTGATTTGGCTAACTATGTAACCAAATTGCACTTATCTTTTCGGTCACTTGTCCAGAGAGAACTCCAGAGTTAAGCGTGTTTTAGCTGGAAAAATTTAAGGATGGGTGATCTACCGGGAATTGATTCGTGGTACCGTGCGAGTGAGGACAAAACACAGGAAAAGATCATGTGGTGATTGCAGGGTCAGTAAACAAGTCTGACGAGTCTCCCGGACGAGCGCACAGGCCGTCGGACGAGAGTGGGGTCTTCGGGACGAGAGAGGGCGTGGTGCCCACAGGTAGGGGCGGTCGGGGCCTTATAAGTGGTATTTGAGCCGAACCCACAAAACGTGTGTGGAGTCATGTGGGCTCACACCGTCAAGGATAACGATCCTGGTGCGCAACGAGGACGTTGCGCTCTATGTGTAGGGGTGATTGTAACATCCCGATTTCTGGTATATGCTGAGAGACTTACAAGAATTGATTTGGCTACCTATGTCACCAAAGTGCACTTATCTTTTCGGTCACTTGCCTAGAGAGAACTCCAGAGTTAAGCGTGTTTGAGCTGGAAAAATTTAAGGATGGGTGATCTACCGGGAATTGATTCGTGGTACCGTGCGAGTGAGGACAAAACACAGGAAAAGATCATGTCGTGATTGCAGGGTCAGTAAACAAGTCTTACGAGCCTCCCGGACTAGTGCACAGGCCGTCGGACGAGAGTGGGGTCCACGGACCGAGAGAGGGCGTGGTGCCCACAGGTAGGGGCGGTCGTGGCGTTATAAGTGGTATCAGAGCCGAACCCAAAAACGTGTGTGGAGTCATGAGGGCTCACATCGTCAAGGATAACGATCCTGGTGCGCAACGAGGACGTTGTGCTCTATGAGTAGGGGAGATTGTAGCATCCCGATTTTTGGTATATGTGGAGAGGCTTATAAGAATTGATTTGGCTACCTATGTCACCAAAGTGCACTTATCTTTTCGGTCACTTGCCCAAAGAGAATTTCAGAGTTAAGCGTGTTTGAGCTGGAAAAATTTAAGGATGGGTGAACAAGTGATTCGCGGTCCCGCGCGAGTGAGGACAAAACACGGGAAAAGATCATGTGGTGATTGCAGGGTCAGTAAACAAGTCTTACGAGTCTGCCGGATTAGCGCACAGGCCGTCGGACGAGAGTGGGGTCTTCGGGCCGAGAGAGGGAGTGGTGCCCATAGGTAGGGGCGGTCGGGGCCTTATAAGTGGTATCAGAGCCGAACCCACAAAACGTGTGTGGAGTCATGTGGGCTCACACCGTCAAGGATAACGATCCTGGTGCGCAACGAGGACGTTGCGCTCTATGAGTAGGGGTAATTGTAACTTCCCGATTTCTGGTATATGCGGAGAGGCTTATAAGAATTGATTTGGATACCTATGTCACCAAAATGCACTTATCTTTTCGGTCACTTGTCTAGAGAGAAATACAGATTTAAGCGTGCTTGAGCTGGAAAAATTTAAGGATGGGTGACCTACCGGGAAGTGATTCGCGGTACCGTGCGAGTGAGGACAAAACACGGGAAAAGATCATGTGGTGATTGCAGGGTCAGTAAACAAGTCTTACGAGCCTCCCGGACTAGCGCACAAGCCGTCGGACGAGAGTGGGGTCCACGGGCCGAGAGAGGGCGTGGTGCCCACAGGTAGGGGCGGTCGGGGCGTTATAAGTGGTATCAGAGCCGAACCTAAAAACGTGTGTGGAGTCATGTGGCCTCACACCGTCAAGGATAACGATCCTGGTGCGCAACGAGGACGTTGCGTTCTATGAGTAGGGGTGATTGTAACATCTCGATTTCTGGTATATGCTGAGAGGCTTATAAGAATTGATTTGGCTACCTATGTCACCAAAATGCACTTATCTTTTCGGTCATTTGTCTAGAGAGAAATCCAGAGTTAAGCGTGCTTGAGCTGGAAAAATATAAGGATGGGTGACCTACCGGGAAGTGATTTGCGGTACCGTGCGATTGAGGACAAAACACGGGAAAAGATCATGTGGTGATTGCAGGGTCAGTAAACAAGCCTTACGAGCCTCCCGGAATAGCGCACAGGCCGTCGGACGAGAGTGGGGTCCACGGGCCGAGAGAGGGCGTGGTACCCACAGGTAGGGGCGATCGGAGTGTTATAAGTGGTATCAGATCCGAACCCAAAAACGTGTGTGGAGTCATGTGGGCTCACACCGTTAATGGTAAGGATCCTGGTACGCAACGAGGACATTGCGCTCTATGAGTAGGGGTGAATGTAACATCCCGATTTCTGGTATATGCGGAGAGGCTTATAAGAATTGATTTGGCTACCTATGTCACCAAAGTGCACTTATCTTTTCGGTCACTTGTCCAGAGAGAACTCCAGAGTTAAGCGTGCTTGAGCTGGAAAAATTGAAGGATTGGTGACCTACCGGGAAGTGATTGGCGTTACCGTGCGAGTGAGGAAAAAAACACGGGAAAAGATCATGTGGTGATTGCAAGATCAGTAAACAAGTCTTACGAGCCTCCCGGACTAGCGCACCGGTCGTCGGACGAGAGTGTGGTCCACGGGCCGAGAGAAGGCGTGGTGCCCACAGGTAGGGGCGATCGGGGCGTTATAAGTTGTATCAGAGCAGAACCCAAAAACGTGTGTGGAGTCATGTGGGCTCACACCGTCAATGGTAACGATCCTGGTACGCAACAAGGACGTTGCGCTCTATTAGTAGGGGTTATTGTAACATCCCGATTTCTGGTATATGCGGAGAGGCTTATAAGAATTGATTTGGCTACCTATGTCACTACAGTGCACTTATCTTTTCGGTCACTTGTCCAGAGAGAACTCCAGAGTTAAGCGTGTTTGAGCTGGAAAAATTTAAGGATGGGTGACCTACCGGGAAGTGATTCGCGGGTACCGTGCGAGTGAGAACAAAACACGGGAAAAGATCATGTGGTGATTGCAGGGTCAGTAAACAAGTCTTACGAGTCTCCCGGATTAGCGCACAGGCCGTCGGACGAGAGTGGGGTCTTCGGCCGAGATAGGGAGTGGTGCACATAGGTAGGGGCGGTCGGGGCCTTATAAGTGGTATCAGAGCCGAACCCACAAAACGTGTGTGGAGTCATGTGGGGTCACACCGTCAAGGATAACGATCCTGGTGCGCAACGAGGACGTTGCGCTCTATGAGTAGGGGTAATTGTAACATCCCGATTTCTGGTATATGTTGAGAGGCTTATAAGAATTGATTTGGCTACCTATGTCACCAAAATGCACTTATCTTTTCGGTCACTTGCCTAGAGAGAAATCCAGATTTAAGCGTGCTTGAGCTGGAAAAATTTAAGGATGGGTGACCTACCGGGAAGTGATTCGCGGTACCGTGCGAGTGAGGGCAAAACACGGGAAAATATCATGTGGTGATTGCAGGGTCAGTAAACAAGTCTTACGAGCCTCCCGGACTAGGGCACAAGCCGTCGGACGAGAGTGGGGTCCACGGGCTGAGAGAGGGCGTGGTGCCCATAGGTTGGGGCTGTCGGGGCGTTATAAGTGTTATCAGAGCCGAACCTAAAAACGTGTGTGGAGTCATGTGGGCTCACACCGTCAAGGATAACGATCCTGGTGCGCAACGAGGACGTTGCGTTCTATGAGTAGGGGTGATTGTAACCTCTCGATTTCTGGTATATGCTGAGAGGCTTATAAGAATGTATTTGGCTACCTATGTCACCAAAATGCACTTATCTTTTCGGTCACTTGTCTAGAGAGAAATCCAGAGTTAAGCGTGCTTGAGCTGGAAAAATTTAAGGATGGGTGACCTACCGGGAAGTGATTTGCGTACCGGTGCGGTGAGAGTGAGGACAAAACACAGGAAAAGATCATGTGGTGATTGCAGGGTCAGTAAACAAGTCTTACGAGCCTCCCGGACTTGCGCACCGGCCGTCGGACAAGAGTGTGGTCCACGGGCCGAGAGAGGGCGTGGTGCCCACACGTAGGGGCGATCAGGGCGTTATAAGTGGTATCAGAGCCGAACCCAAAAACGTGTGTTGAGTCATGTGGGCTCACACCGTCAAGGACAACGATCCTAGTGCGCAACGAGGACGTTGCGCTCTATGAGTAGGGGTGATTGTAACATCCCGATTTCTGGTATAAGCTGAGAGGCTTACAAGAATGTATTTGGCTACCTATGTCACCAAAGTGCACTTATCTTTTCGGTGACTTGCCCAGAGAGAACTCCAGAGTTAAGCATGTTTGAGCTGGAAAAATTTAAGGATGGGTGACCTACCGGGAAGTTATTCGCGGTACCGTGCGAGTAAGGACAAAACACGTGAAAAGATCATGTGGTGATTGCAGGGTCAGTAAACAAGTCTTACGAGTCTCCCGGACTAGCGTACAGGCCGTCGGACGAGAGTGGGGTCTTCGGGCCGAAAGAGGGCGTGGTGCCCACAGGTAGGGGCGGTAGGGGCGTTCTAAGTGGTATCAGAGACGAACCCACAAAACGTGTGTGGAGTCAGGTGGGCTCACACCGTCAAGGATAACGATCCTGGTGTGCAACGAGGACGTTGCGTTCTATGAGTAGGGGTGATTGTAACATCCCGATTTCTGGTATATGCTGAGAGGCTTATAAGAATTGATTTGGCTACCTATGTCACCAAAATGCACTTATCTTTTCGGTCACTTGTCTAGAGAGAAATCCAGAGTTAAGCGTGCTTAAACTGGTAAAAGTTAAGGATGGGTGACCTACCGGGAAGTGATTTGCGGTACCGTGCGAGTGAGAACAAAACACGGGAAAAGATCATGTGGTGATTGCAGGGTCAGTAAACAAGTCTTACAAGCCTCCCGGACTAGCGCACCGGCCTTCGGACAAGAGTGTGGTCCACGGGCCGAGAGAGGGCGTGGTGCCCACAGGTAGGGGCGATCGGGGCGTTATAAGTTGTATCAGAGCAGAACCCAAAAACGTGTGTTGAGTCATGTGGGCTCACACCGTCAATGGTAGCGATCCTGGTACGCAACGAGGACGTTGCGCTCTATGAGTAGGGGTGATTGTAACATCCCGATTTCTGGTATATGCGGAGAGGCTTATAAGAATTGATTTGGCTACCTATGTCACTAAAGTGCACTTATCTTTTCGGTCACTTGTCCAGAGAGAACTCCAGAGTTAAGCGTGTTTGAGCTGGAAACATTTAAGGATGGGTGACCTACAGGGAAGTGATTCGCGGTACCGTGCGAGTGAGAACAAAACACGGGAAAAGATCATGTGGTGATTGCAAGGTCAGTAAACAAGTCTTACGAGTCTCCCGGACTAGCGGACAGGCCATCGGACGAGAGTGGGGTCTTCGGGCCGAGAGAGGGCGTGGTGCCCACAGGTAGGGGCGGTCGGGAGGTTATAAGTGGTATCAGAGCCGAACCCACAAAACGTGTGTTGAGTCATGTGGGCTCACACCGTCAAGGATAACGATCCTGGTGCGCAACGAGGACGTTGCGCTCTATTAGTAGGGGTGATTGTAACATCCCGATTTCTGGTATATGCTGAGAGGCTTATAAGAATCGATTTGCCTACCTATGTCACAAAAATGCACTTATCTTTTCGGTCACTTGTCTAGAGAGAAATCCAGAGTTAAGGGTGCTTGAGCTGGAAAAATTTAAGGATGGGTGATCTACCGAGAAGTGATTCGCGGTACCGTGCGAGTGAGGACAAAACACGGGAAAAGATCATGTGGTGATTGCAGGGTCAGTAAACAAGTCTAACGAGCCTCCAGGACTAGCGCACATGCCGTCGGACGAGAGTGGGGTCCACGGGCCGAGAGAGGGAGTGGTGCCCACAAGTAGGGGCGGTCGGGGCGTTATAAGTGGTATCAGAGCCGAACCCAAAAACGTGTGTGGAGTCATGTGGGCTCACACCGTCAAGGATAACGATCCTGGTGCGCAACGAGGACGTTGCGCTCTATGAGTATGGGTGATTGTAACATCCCGATTTGTGGTATATGCTGAGAGGCTTACAAGAATTGATTTGGCTACCTATGTCACCAAAGTGAACTTATATTTTCGGTCACTTGCCCAGAGAGATCTCCAGAGTTAAGCGTGTTTGAGCTGGAAAAATTTAAGTATGGGTGACCTACCAGGAAGTGATTAGCGGTACCGTGCGAGTGAGGACAAAACACGGGAAAAGATCATGTGGTGATTGCAGGGTGAGTAAACAAGTCTTACGAGTCTCCCGGACTAGCGCACAAGCCGTCGGACGAGAGTGGGGTCTTCGGGTCGAGAGAGGGCGTGGTGCCCACAGGTAGGGGCGTTCGGGACGTTATAAGTGGTATCAGAGCCGAACCAACAAAACGTGTGTGGAGTCATGTGGGCTCACACCGTCAATGGCAACGATCCTGGTACGCAATGAGGACGTTGCGCTCTATGAGTAGGGGTGATTGTAACATCCCGATTTCTGGTATATGCGGAGAGGCTTATAAGAATTGATTTGGCTACATATGTAACCAAAGTGCACTTATCTTTTCGGTCACTTGTCCAGAGAGAACTCCATAGTTAAGCGTGTTTTAGCTGGAAATATTTAAGGATGGGTGACCTACCGGGAAGTGATTCGCGGTACCGTGCGAGTGAGAACAAAACACGGGAAAAGATCATGTGGTGATTGAAGGGTCAGTAAACAAGTCTTATGAGTCTCCCAGATTAGCGCACAGGCCGTCGGACGAGAGTGGGGTCTTCGGGCCGATAGAGGGCGTGGTGCCCATAGGTAGGGGCGGTCGGGGCCTTATAAGTGGTATCAGAGCCGAACCCACAAAACGTGTGTGGAGTCATGTGGGCTCACACCGTCAAGGATAACGATCCTGGTGCGCAACGAGGACGTTGCGCTCTATGAGTAGGGGTAATTGTAACATCCCGATTTCTGGTATATTCTGAGAGGCTTATAAGAATTGATTTGGCTACCTATGTCACCAAAATGCACTTATCTTTCCGGTCACTTGTGATGAGGACATCGGCTCTAGAACCGACCCAACAGAGATGCCCATCTTACCAGAAGGTCCCATGACCCGTTCCAAGGCCAAACAGCTCAGAAGAAGATTCGGAACGGCCATACAGGCGTTCGTCAATTCACCCGGACCAGGCGACCCGTTTGGAATTTTAGCCGAGAGGAGAAATCACCTGCAGGATGACCGTCCGAACGACCTGATCTCCACTGAGGGATGTAAGTTCCCACACCCAAGTGACTATGATAAGACTAACAGGTCGAGTGGTTTTAGTCATACAGCCCCGGAGCCAATTTTAGCCGAAGGACCTTACCCGGAGACGGTTTTAGCCGAGACAAAGGAGTCAAGCTCATACGACGGTCCAAACGATCCAATCAGCACTGAGGGAGGTAAGTTCTCTCGACCAATTGCATATTCTAAGACTAATGGGACAGGTAGTTTTCCTTTTAAAGATACAGGACAGCCAGCTACTTCACGCACAAGCCGCCTAGCCGGTAAGAGCCAACAATGGGCCAAAGAAGGCGTTGAAGTCAAGGAGTTGCCGGGACTTGAAGAGGATGACTTCTATGATCAAGAAGACCTCCTAGAAGACTTCACCAAGCTGCTACAAGTCCAAGACGCACCAAGGCCAGAGTCGCCTTCAAAGACGCCTCATGCGCCACCTCCGACCACTTCACCTCAATGTAAGCTGTTTACATTATACACTGTCTTTGCAGGGACTTCAAGCTTCGACAACGATTAAAGAGCTCTTCAAAACGACGTCAAGACATGAGTTTAGAAGTCGCGGCCATACTTTCCTTATTTGCTTTAAATGAAACGATGAGTTTATGTTTCTTTTGAGTCTTTTGCTTCGTGTTGTTTTATTTTAAACGTCCTGTTGTTTTGAGTCTTTGCTTGTTGTTTTTACGAGAACCCTAGAAGGTTCAGGCTGAAGGGCTATTAATAAAGCCCCACACGCAGCATTGTAGACACAACTTTTTACCCTAGATCAATAAAATAGCCGCACTTTCTTCTAAGTGTTCTTGAGAAGCGATTTCTCATTCCGGTTTTGTTCTTGCTCGTGTGACTCGGCCAAGACCAAATCCTTCACCGTATCAGAGAGTAATCTCCCCTCTGTGTCGTGAACTCACTCCGCCATCAGCCCATTCCCCGACTCCAAACGAGAGAAGCGATCGCCATCGTGTCAAGTCCATTCACCATCGACCATCAACCGGCTAAAGGAGAGGGCGACCGCCTGTCTTTAGTCCCACGACTATCCCGGTTAAGACCTCACCACCGAGGCTTACACCATCTGGTATCAGAGCCAAAGGTTCCACCTTTGGTTTTTCTATCTCTTTGCTTCGATTTATTTTCATAGATCTTATCGCTAGAGTCGTAGTTCGTTTAAGAAAAATTCAAAAAAATATATTGCTAGGGTTTTGTTAGTTGACGTGTTCTTCCTGTTTAATCTAAGAAAAGCAAAAAAAAAAAAAAAAATATATAGAGTCTAGTTTATTTAGTCGTATCTTTCGTTTCCGCAATTTTCAAAAAAAAAAAAAAATATTTACCGTATCGGATTTGGGGAGTTTAGGAAATTTCCCCGGGGGACTTTTAGAAAATTTTCCCCGCATGTTAAGACCTGCCGACTGTTCAGAATATTTGCTCGACCGTTTAGGAAAATTTTTCCCCGCGTGTTAAGACTTGCCGACTAATTAGGAAATTTACCGTATCGCTAGTTGTAGTGTTGGAAAATTCCCCGGGGGAATTTTAGAAATTTTCCCCGAGAATTTAAGGCTTGCCGAATATTCCATATCCTTGTTTGATCACCTAGAAAAAAATTGGCAAAGTTTTTAAATCGTTTAAATAATTTTTCTGAAATTTTCCTTGTGACCCACTCGGTGTTTGACGAATCTGTTTTTGAGTGTTTAACAAGTAGTACAGGTCGTAGGCATGGAAGACGAAGCCGACAACGTTCCCCAAGATGCCGTGATGCAGATGCTTACGGCGATGAGAGAAGAGCTGAGAGGACTTGGCCAAAGACTAGGCCAGCTCGAGCAGCCGCAACCGGGACGAGCCGAAGAAGCTCAACAACCGGCGAGGAGGAATGCTCCCATGAATGACCGGCATGATGCGATTCCGGAAGACCGTGACAGCATGCCGGAGATGGAGGACGAGTTTCCCCCGGATCCCCGACGTCACCTGAACCAAAGGAGACGTGACCCCATTAGAGGGCCCCGGCCGATAGAGCGTGAGCCCAATCACGACATGAAATTGTCACCGCCTACTTTTGCAGGAAAATCCAACCCGGAAGTATATTTGGATTGGGAAAGACGCATGGAGTACATATACGAGTGCTATGGCTATGGAGAAGGCAAGAAGATAGCCTTGGCAGCCGCACAACTCACCGAAAATGCACTCGCATGGTGGGACAGGACTGTGGCCGAGAGGAGAAGGCAACTTTTTGGGCCGATCCAAACGTGGCATGACATGAAGTATCTCCTACGACTAAGGTATGTGCCTGATCATTATCACCGTGATTTGCAAAAGCGTTTCAGGAAGCTAGCTCAAGGCAACCAGACCGTAGAGGAGTACTTTGAAGAATTTGAGAAACTTATGAACTCATTGGAGTTAGAGGAGTCCGAAGAAGCCTTGATGGCTCAATTCATCGATGGACTTCAAGAACGTATAGCTAGGAAAGTGGAGAGAGCTAGGTATAGTGGGCTTCATGAGCTACTACACCTCTCGGTGCAAATAGAGCAGCAAATAAAAAGAAAAACTTCACTCGCCAACCGAACCAAGGTCAACCCACCTTGGCAAGAAAGTGGCAGCAAGCCGGTCGACAAAGGCAAAGCCGTCGAGATCGATTCTCGGTTCAAAGGCCGAACCAACGATTTCCCGAAGACGTCCCGTCCCGACCAAGGTAAGTTCCCTAATACTAATCAATCTAGAACTCGTGATATTACCTGTTTTAAAGGTCAGGGAAGAGGACACTATGCCCGAGAATGCCCAAACCAAAGAGTTATGATCATCACGGCAAGTGGTGGATATGAATCTCAAGACGAGATCGAAGAAGAAGTAGATGGAGCTGATGACGACGTTGAGTACCCGGATACTGGTGAACTACTAGTAACTAGACGAGTCCTTAGCATGCTGGTTCAGCCCGAAGAAAAAGTTCAACGGGAAAACTTGTTCCACACCCGATGCACCATTAACAACAAGGTATGTAATCTTGTAATAGATGGAGGATCTTGTGCTAATGTGGCTAGCAAGTTTATGGTAGACAGGTTAGGCTTGGAAAAGACTAAGCACCCGAGGCCCTACAAGCTACAATGGCTTAATGACACCACGGAGCTCAAAGTGACCGAGCAAGTGAGTGTACCTTTTAGTGTCGGCAAATACCAAGACCAAGTACTTTGCGACGTAGTGCCGATGCAAGCTGGCCATCTCCTGCTGGGGAGACCGTGGCAATTTGACCGTGCAACACTTCACAATGGCCGGACCAACTACTACTCATTCGTACACAAGGAGCGCAAATACAATTTGGCCCCTCTAAGTCCGACAGAAGTGCAAGAACTGCAAGCCAGAATGAGCAAGGAGACCAAGGTAAGTGTTTCTAACTTATACATCAATGCTGGTGGTTTAAACCGTGCTATGAGTGCCGAGGGCACTATATTACTAATGCTGTTTAAAGAGTGTCTAAGTACAGAAAACAGGGAACTAGTCTTGCCGCCGGAAGTGGACGCCTTGTTAGACAAGTTCAGAGATCTCTTTCCCGAAGAGAACCCACCAGGCCTGCCCCCTCTACGGGGAATAGAACATCAAATAGACCTTGTCCCAGGCTCGGCCTTGCCCAATAAGGCCGCATACCGAATGAATCCCGAGGAGACTAAGGAGTTGGAGAGACATGTCCGGGATTTGTTAGACAAGGGCTACATAAGAGAAAGTCTAAGCCCATGTGCTGTTCCTGTGCTGTTAGTGCCAAAGAAAGATGGCACTTGGAGGATGTGTGTAGATTGCCGAGCTATCAACAATATCACCATCAAATACCGGCACCCTATCCCACGCCTAGACGACATGCTAGATGAACTAAGTGGTTCCACTATCTTTTCAAAGGTGGACTTGAAAAGTGGATACCACCAAGTCAGGATGCGTGAAGGAGATGAATGGAAAACAGCCTTCAAGACCAAGCAAGGGCTGTATGAGTGGCTAGTCATGCCCTTCGGCTTGACCAATGCACCGAATACATTCATGCGACTAATGAACCAGGTTCTTCGTGCCTATATAAGTAAATTTGTGGTGGTTTATTTTGATGACATACTTATATATAGTAAGAACCTACAAGATCATCTAAAACACCTAGAACTAGTGCTCAAATCACTTCGCAAGGAAGGCCTTTATGCTAACCTTAAGAAGTGCACATTTTGTACTAATGAACTTGTGTTCTTAGGTTTTGTAGTAAGTGAACAGGGGCTCCGAGTGGACGAGGAGAAGATCAAGGCCATAAGAGATTGGCCCACACCGACGTCTATAGGACATGTCCGGAGCTTCCATGGCCTAGCAAACTTTTACCGACGATTTGTGAGGGATTTCAGTACTGTTGCTGCCCCACTCACAGCTGTGATCAAGAAGAACGTGCCATTCACATGGGGAGCAGCTCAAGAAGCTGCCTTCAACGAGCTCAAGGACCGGCTCACTCAAGCACCGGTTCTCGCTTTGCCCGATTTCGACGAGATGTTCGAAGTAGAGTGTGATGTGTCCGGCTTAGGGATTGGAGCTGTGCTACATCAAAGGAAAAGACCAGTAGCCTTCTTTAGTGAAAAGCTAAGTGGAGCCACGCTAAATTATCCGACCTATGACAAGGAGCTCTACGCTCTTGTCCGAGCATTAGAGACTTGGCAACATTACTTGTTGTCTAAGGAGTTCATCATTCATACGGACCATGAGACTCTTAAGCACTTGAGAGGTCAGACCGCACTCAAAAGAAGACATGCCAAGTGGCTTGAATTTGTGGAGACATTTCCCTACGTCATCAAGTACAAGAAGGGCAAAGAAAATGTAGTAGCCGATGCCTTGTCAAGAAGGCATGCTCTCATTTCAACAATGGAGGCCAAAGTGCTAGGATTCGAACACATCAAGGACCTCTACAAAGACGACCCTGATTTCAAAGAATGCTACACTAATCACGGCAAAGGAATATACGGTCGATTCTATCTCCAAAATGATTTTCTTTTTAGAGGTAAACGTTTGTGTATTCCACAGGGATCAATGAGGGAGTTAGTGCTTAGTGAAGCACATGGAGGAGGATTGATGGGACACTTCGGTGTAGACAAGACCTTGGCCATAGTCAAAGACCATTTCTATTGGCCGCACCTCAAGAAAGACGTGAAGAAATACTGTGCTAGATGCGTCCAATGCCTTAAAGCCAAATCCAGGTCACATCCTCACGGTCTTTACCTTCCTTTACCAATTCCTAACGCCCCATGGGTAGATCTTTCTATGGACTTTGTTTTAGGACTTCCCAAAATACGACATCAAGATTGCATCTTTGTTGTTGTGGACCGGTTCTCTAAGATGGCACACTTCATCCCGTGTGACAAGACAAATGACGCGACCAACATTGCTAATTTGTTCTTCAAGGAGGTGGTGCGCCTACATGGAAGTCCTAGGACTATAGTGTCCGATCGTGACACTAAATTTTTGAGTCACTTTTGGAGGACTTTGTGGAAGAAGCTAGGGACCAAGATCGTGTTCTCCACTACATGTCACCCACAAACAGATGGACAAACGGAAGTGGTAAACCGTACACTTGGCTCTTTACTTAGAGCTACTCTTGGTAACAACATGAAAACATGGCTTGATTGCATTCCATTCATAGAATTTGCGTATAATAGGGCTGTTCATTCGGCCACTAAGCTATCTCCTTTTGAAGTTGTCTATGGGATTAATCCTCTATCTCCAGTAGATCTTGTGCCAATTCCTCAAGTAGAACAGGTTAACCAAGACGGGCTTAGACGTGCCGAGCTCATCAAGGAGTTACATGAGAGAGCTAAAGCCAATATTGAGAAGAAGACCGAAGGGTACAAGAAGAGCCATGACAAAGACAGGAAGGAGATCACATTTGAACCAGGAGATTGGGTCTGGCTACATATGACCAAAGAAAGATTCGCGGACAAGCGCGCATCCAAGCTCGCTCCAAGAGGCGACGGCCCATTCAAAGTTCTAGCCAAAATCAACGACAATGCTTACCAACTAGAGCTACCAGGTGAGTTGAATATCTCACATACGTTCAATGTTGCTGATTTATCTTCTTTTGATACAGGAGATCCAGTTTTGTGGACAAAACCTCTTGAAGAGGGAGGGAATGATGAGGACATCGGCTCTAGAACCGACCCAACAGAGATGCCCATCGTACCAGAAGGTCCCATGACCCGTTCCAAGGCCAAACAGCTCAGAAGAAGATTCGGAACGGCCATACAGGCGTTCGTCAATTCACCCGGACCAGACGACCCGTTTGGAATTTTAGCCGAGAGGAGAAATCACCTGCAGGATGACCGTCCGAACGACCTGATCTCCACTGAGGGATGTAAGTTCCCACACCCAAGTGACTATGATAAGACTAACAGGTCGAGTGGTTTTAGTCATACAGCCCCGGAGCCAATTTTAGCCGAAGGACCTTACCCGGAGACGGTTTTAGTCGAGACAAAGGAGTCAAGCTCATACGACGGTCCAAACGATCCAATCAGCACTGAGGGAGGTAAGTTCTCTCGACCAATTGCATATTCTAAGACTAATGGGACAGGTAGTTTTCCTTTTAAAGATACAGGACAGCCAGCTACTTAACGCACAAGCCGCCTAGCCGGTAAGAGCCAACAATGGGCCAAAGAAGGCGTTGAAGTCAAGGAGTTGCCGGGACTTGAAGAGGATGACTTCTATGATCAAGAAGACCTCCTAGAAGACTTCACCAAGCTGCTGCACGTCCAAGACGCACCAAGGCCAGAGTCGCCTTCAAAGACGCCTCATGCGCCACCTCCGACCACTTCACCTCAATGTAAGCTGTTTACATTATACACTGTCTTTGCAGGGACTTCAAGCTTCGACATTGATTAAAGAGCTCTTCAAAACGACGTCAAGACAGGAGTTTAGAAGTCGCGGCCATACTTTCCTTATTTGCTTTAAATGAAACGATGAGTTTATGTTTCTTTTGAGTCTTTTGCTTCGTGTTGTTTTATTTTAAACGTCCTGTTGTTTTGAGTCTTTGCTTGTTGTTTTTTACGAGAACCCTAGAAGGTTCAGGCTGAAGGGCTATTAATAAAGCCCCACACGCAGCATTGTAGACACAACTTTTTACCCTAGATCAATAAAATAGCCGCACTTTCTTCTAAGTGTTCTTGAGAAGCGATTTCTCATTCCGGTTTTGTTCTTGCTCGTGTGACTCGGCCAAGACCAAATCCTTCACCGTATCAGAGAGTAATCTCCCCTCTGTGTCGTGAACTCAATCCGCCATCAGCCCATTCCCCGACTCCACACGAGAGAAGCGATCGCCATCGTGTCAAGTCCATTCACCATCGACCATCAACCGGCTAAAGGAGAGGGCGACCGCCTGTCTTTAGTCCCACGACTATCCCGGTTAAGACCTCACCACTGAGGCTTACACCAACTTGTCTAGAGAGAAATCCAGATTTAAGCGTGCTTGAGCTGGAAAAATTTAAGGATGGGTGACCTACTGGGAAGTGATTCGCGGTACCGTGCGAGTGAGGACAAAACACGGGAAAAGATCATGTGGTGATTGCAGGGTCAGTAAACAAGTCTTACGAGCCTCCCGGACTAGCGCACAAGCCGTCGGACGAGAGTGGGGTCCACGGGCCGAGAGAGGGCGTGGTGCCCACAGGTAGGGGCGGTCTGGGCGTTATAAGTGGTATCAGAGCCGAACCCAAAACCGTGTGTGGAGTCATGTGGGCTCACACCGTCAAGGATAACGATCCTGGTGCGCAACGAGGACGTTGCGCTCTATGAGTAGGGGTGATTGTAACATCCCGATTTCTGGTATATGTTGAGAGACTTACAAGAATTGATTTAGCTACCTATGTCACAAAAGTGCAATTATCTTTTCGGTCACTTGCCCAGAGAGAACTCCAGAGTTAAGCGTGTTTGAGCTGGAAAAATTTAAGGATGGGTGACCTACCGGGAAGTGATTCGCGGTACCGTGCGAGTGAGGACAAAACACGGGAAAATATCATGTGGTGATTGCAGGGTCAGTAAACAAGTCTTACGAGCCTCCCGGACTAGCGCACAGGCCGACGGACGAGAGTGGGGTCTTCGGGCCGAGAGAGGGAGTGGTGCCCATAGGTAGGGGCGGTCGGGGCCTTATAAGTGGTATCAGAGCCGAACCCAAAAACGTGTGTGGAGTCATGTGGGATCACACCGTCAAGGATAACGATCCTGGTGCGCAACGAGGACGTTGCGTTCTATGAGTAGTTATGATTGTAACATCCGATTTCTGGTATATACTGAGAGGCTTATAAGAATTGATTTGGCTACCTATGTCACCAAAATGCATTTATCTTTTCGGTTACTTGTTTAGAGAGAAATCCAGAGTTAAGCGTGCTTGAGCTGGAAAAATTTAAGGATTGGTGACCTACCGGGAAGTGATTCGCGTTACCGTGCGAGTGAGGACGAAACACGGGAAAATATCATGTGGTGATTGCAAGATTAGTAAACAAGTCTTACGAGCCTCCAGGACTAGCGCACCGGCCGTCGGACGAGAGTGTGGTCCACGGGCCGAGAGAGGGCGTGGTGCCCACAGGTAGGGGCGATCGGAGTGTTATAAGTTATATCAGAGCAGAACCCAAAAACGTGTGTGGAGTCATGTGGGCTCACACCGTCAATGGTAACGATCCTGGTACGCAACGAGGGCGTTGCGCTCTATGAGTAGGGGTGATTGTAACATCCCGATTTGTGGTATATGCTGAGAGGCTTACAAGAATTGATTTGGCTACCTATGTCACCAAAGTGAACTTATATTTTCGGTCACTTGCCCAGAGAGATCTCCAGAGTTAAGCTTGTTTAAGCTGGAAAAATTTAATGATGGGTGACCTACCAGGAAGTGATTCGCGTACCGTGCGAGTGAGGACAAAACACGGGAAAAGATCATGTGGTGATTGCAGGGTCAGTAAACAAGTCTTACGAGTCTCCCGGACTAGCGCACAGGCCGTCGGACGAGAGTGGGGTCTTCGGGTCGAGAGAAGGCGTGGTGCCCACAGGTAGGGGCGTTCGGGGCGTTATAAGTGGTATCAGAGCAGAACCAACAAAACGTGTGTGGAGTCATGTGGGCTCACACCGTCAATGGTAACGATCCTGGTACGCAATGAGGACGCTGCGCTCTATGAGTAGGGGTGATTGTAACATCCCGATTTCTGGTATATGCGGAGAGGCTTATAAGAATTGATTTGGCTACATATGTCACCAAAGTGCACTTATCTTTTCGGTCACTTGTCCAGAGAGAACTCCAGAGTTAAGCGTGTTTTAGCTGGAAAAATTTAAGGATGGGTGACCTACCGGGAAGTGATTCGCGGTACCGTGCGAGTGAGAACAAAACACGGGAAAAGATCATGTGGTGATTGCAGGGTCAGTAAACAAGTCTTACGAGTCTCCCGGATTAGCGCACAGGCCGTCGGACGAGAGTGGGGTCTTCGGGCCGATAGAGGGCGTGGTGCCCTTAGGTAGGGTCGGGGCCTTATAAGTGGTATCAGAGCCAAACCCACAAAACGTGTGTGGATTCATGTGGGCTCACACCGTCAAGGATAACGACCCTGGTGCGCAACGAGGACGTTGCGCTCTATGAGTAGGGGTAATTGTAACATCCCGATTTCTGGTATATTCTGAGAGGCTTATAAGAATTGATTTGGCTACCTATGTCACCAAAATGCACTTATCTTTCTGGTCACTTGTCTAGAGAGAAATCCAGATTTAAGCGTGCTTGAGCTGGAAAAATTTAAGGATGGGTGACCTACCGGGAAATGATTCGCGGTACCGTGCGAGTGAGGACAAAACACGGGAAAAGATCATGTGGTGATTGCAGGGTCAGTAAACAAGTCTTACGAGCCTCCCGGACTAGCGCACAAGCCGTCGGACGAGAGTGGGGTCCACGGGCCGAGAGAGGGCGTGGTGCCCACAGGTAGGGGCGGTCGGGGCGTTATAAGTGGTATCAGAGCCGAACCCAAAAACCTATGTGGAGTCATGTGGGCTCACACCGTCAAGGATAACGATCCAGGTGCGCAACGAGGACGTTGCGCTATATGAGTAGGGGTGATTGTAACATCCCGATTTCTGGTATATGCTGAGAGGCTTTCAAGAATTGATTTGGCTACCTATGTCACCAAAGTGCACTTATCTTTTCGGTCACTTGCCCAGAGAGAACTCCAGAGTTAAGCGTGTTTGAGCTGGAAAAATTTAAGGATGGGTGACCTACCGGGAAGTGATTCGCGGTACCGTGCGAGTGAGGGCAAAACACGGGAAAAGATCATGTGGTGATTGCAGGGTCAGTAAACAAGTCTTACGATCCTCCCGGACTAGCGCACAGGCCGTCGGACGAGAGTGGGGTCCACGGGCCGAGAGAGGGCGTGGTGCCCATAGGTAGGGGCGATCGTAGCGTTATAAGTGGTATTAGAGCCGAACCCAAAAACGTGTGTGGAGTCATGTGGGCTCACACCGTCAATGGTAAGGATCCTGGTACGCAACGAGGACATTGCGCTCTATGAGTAGGGGTGATTGTAACATCCCGATTTCTGGTATATGCGGAGAGGCTTATAAGAATTGATTTGGCTACCTATGTCACCAAAGTGCACTTATCTTTTCGGTCACTTGTCCAGAGAGAACTCCAGAGTTAAGCGTGCTTGAGCTGGAAAAATTTAAGGATTGGTGACCTACCGGGAAGTGATTCGCGTTACCGTGCGAGTGAGGACAAAACACGGGAAAATATCATGTGGTGATTGCAAGATCAGTAAACAAGTCTTACGACCCTCCCGGACTAGCGCACCGGCCGTCGGACGAGAGTGTGGTCCACGGGCCGAGAGAGGGCGTGGTGCCCACAGGTAAGGGCGATCGGGGCGTTATAAGTTGTATCAGAGCAGAACCCAAAAACGTGTGTGGAGTCATGTGGGCTCACACCGTCAATGGTAACGATCCTGGTACGCAACGAGGACGTTGGGCTCTATGAGTAGGGGTGATTGTAACATCCCGATTTCTGGTATATGCGGAGAGGCTTATAAGAATTGATTTGGCTTCCTATGTCACTAAAGTGCATTTATCTTTTCGGTCACTTGTCTAGAGAGAACTCCAGAGTTAAGCTTGTTTGAGCTGGAAAAATTTAAGGATGGGTGACCTACCGGGAAGTGATTCGCGGTACCGTGCGAGTGAGAACAAAACACGTGAAAAGATCATGTGGTGATTGCAGGGTCAGTAAACAATTCTTACGAGTCTCCCGGACTAGCGCACAGGCCGTCAGACGAGAGTGGGGTCTTCGGGCCGAGAGAGGGCTTGGTGCCCACAGGTAGGGGCGGTCGGGGTGTTATAAATGGTATCAGAGCCGAACCCACAAAACGTGTGTGGAGTCAGGTGGGCTCACACCGTCAAGGATAACGATCCTGGTGCGTAACGAGGATGTTGCGTTCTATGAATAGGGGTGATTGTAACATCCCGATTTCTGGCATATGCTGAGAGGCTTATAAGAATTGATTTGGCTACCTATGTCACCAAAATCCACTTATCTTTTCGGTCACTTGTCTAGAGAGAACTCCAGATTTAAGCGTGTTTTATCTGGAAAAATTTAAGGATGGGTGACCTACCGGGAAGTGATTTGCGGTACCGTGCGAGTGAGGACAAAACACGGGAAATTATCATGTGGTAATTGCAGGGTCAGTAAACAAGTCTTACGAGCCTCCCGGACTAGCGCACAGGCCGTCGGACGAGAGTGGGGTCCACGGGCCGAGAGAGGGGGTGGTACCCACAGGTATGGGCGATCGGAGCATTATAAGTGGTATCAGAGCCGAACCCAAAAACGTGTGTGAAGTCATGTGGGCTCACACCATCAAGAGTAAGGATCCTGGTACGCAACGAGGACTTTGCGCTCTATGAGTAGGGGTGATTGTAACTTCCCGATTTCTGGTATATTCGGAGATGCTTATAAGAATTGATTTGGCTACCTATGTCACCAAAGTGCACTTATCTTTTCGGTCACTTGTCCAGAGAGAACTACAGAGTTAAGCGTGCTTGAGCTGGAAAAATTTAAGGATTGGTGATATACCGGGAAGTGATTCGCGTTACTGTGCGAGTGAGGACAAAACACGGGAAAAGATCATGTGGTGATTGCAAGATCAGAAAACAAGTCTTACGAGCCTCCCGGACTAGCGCACCGGCCGTCGGACGAGAGTGTGGTCCACGGGCCGAGAGAGGGCGTGGTGCCCACAGGTAGGGGCGATCGGGGCGTTATAAGTTGTATCAGAGCAGAACCCAAAAACGTGTGTTGAGTCATGTGGGCTCACACCGTCAATGGTAACGATCCTGGTACGCAACGAGGACGTTGGGCTCTATGAGTAGGGGTGATTGTAACATCCCGATTTCTGGTATATGCGGAGAGGCATATAAGAATTGATTTGGCTACCTATGTCACTAAAGTGCATTTATCTTTTCGGTCACTTGTCCAGAGAGAACTCCAGAGTTAAGCGTGTTTGAGCTGGAAAAATTTAAGGATGGGTGACCTACCGGGAAGTTGTTCGCGGTACCGTGCGAGTGAGAACAAAACACGTGAAAAGATCATGTGGTGATTGCAGGGTCAGTAAACAATTCTTACGAGTCTTCCGGACTAGCGCACAGGCCGTCGGACGAGAGTGGGGTCTTCGGTCCGAGAGAGGGCTTGGTGCCCACAGGTAGGGGCGGTCGGGGCGTTATAAATGGTATCAGAGCCGAACCCACAAAACGTGTGTTGAGTCATGTGGGCTCACACCGCCAAGGATAACGATCCTGGTGCGCAACGAGGACGTTGCGCTCTATGAGTAGGGGTGATTGTAACATCCCGATTTCTGGTATATGCTGAGAGGTTTATAAGAATTGATTTGCCTACCTATGTCACCAAAATGCACTTATCTTTTCGGTCACTTGTCTAGAGAGAAATCCAGAGATAAGCGTGCTTGAGCTGGAAAAATTTAAGGATGGGTGACCTACCGGGAAGTGATTCGCGGTACCGTGCGAGTGAGGACAAAACACGGGAAAAGATCATGTGGTGATTTCATGGTCAGTAAACATGTCTTACGAGACTCCAGGACTAGCGCACTGGCCATCGGACGAGAGTGGGTCCACGGGCCGAGAGAGGGAGTGGTGCCCACAGGTAGGGCGGTCGGGGCGGTCGGGGCGTTATAAGTGGTATCAGAGCCGAACCCAAAAACGTGTGTGGAGTCATGTGGGCTCACACCGTCAAGGATAACGATCCTGGTGCGCAACGAGGACGTTGCGCTCTATGAGTAGGGGTGATTGTAACATCCCGATTTCTGGTATATGCTGAGAGGCATACAAGAATTGATTTGGCTACCTATGTCACCAAAGTGCACATATCTTTTCGTCACTTGCCCAGAGAGAACTCCAGAGTTAAGCGTGTTTGAACTGGAAAAATTTAAGGATGGGTGACCTACCAGGAAGTGATTCGCGGTACCGTGCGAGTGAGGATCAACCACGAGAAAAGATCATGTGGTGATTGCAGGGTTAGTAAACAAGTCTTACGAGTCTCCCGGACTAGCGCACAGACCGTCGGACGAGAGTGGGGTATTCGGCCCGAGAGAGGGCGTGGTGCCCACAGGTAGGGGCGTTCGGGGCGTTATAGGTGGTATCAGAGCCGAACCCACAAAACGTGTGTGGAGTCATGTGGGCTCACACCGTCAAGGATAACGATCCTGGTGCGCAACGAGGACGTTGCGTTCTATGAGTAGTGGAGATTGTAACATTTCGATTTCTGGTATATGTTGAGAGACTTACAAGAATTGATTTAGCTACCTATGTCACAAAAGTGCAATTATCTTTTCGGTCACTTGCCCAGAGAGAACTCCAGAGTTAAGCGTGTTTGAGCTGGAAAAATTTAAGGATGGGTGACTTACCGTGAAGTGATTCGCGGTACCGTGCGAGTGAGGACAAAACACGTGAAAAGATCATGTGGTGATTGCATCGTCAGTAAACAAGTCTTACGAGCCTCCCAGACTAGCGCACAAGCCGTCGGAAGAGAGTGGGGTCCACGGGCCGAGAGAGGGCATGGTGCCCACAGGTAGGGGTGGTTAGGGCGTTATAAGTTGTATCAGAGCAGAACCCAAAAACGTGTGTGGAGTCATGTGGGCTCACACCATCAAGGGTAACGATCCGGGTGCATAAGGAGGACGTTGCGCTCTATTAGTAGGGGTGATTGTAACATCCCGATTTCTGGTATATGCTGAGAGGCTTATAAGATTTGATTTGGCTACCTATGTCACCAAAATGCACTTATCTTTTCGGTCACTTGTCTAGAGAGAAATCTAGAGTTAAGCGTGTTTGAGCTGGAAAAATTTACGGATGGGTGACCTACCGGGAAGTGATTTGCGGTACCGTGCGAGTGAGGACAAAACACGGGAAAAGATCATGTGGTGATTGCAGGGTCAGTAAGCAAGTCTAACGAGCCTCCCGGACTAGCGCATAGGCCGTCGGACGAGAGTGGGGTCTACGGGCCGAGAGAGGGCGTGGTGCCCACAGGTAGGGGCGGTCGGGGCGTTATAAGTGGTATCAGAGCCGAACCCACAAAACGTGTGTGGAGTCATGTGGGCTCACACCGTCAAGGATAACGATCCTGGTGCGCAACGAGGACGTTGCGCTCTATGAGTAGGGATGATTGTAACATCCCGATTTCTGGTATATGTTGAGAGACTTACAAGAATTGATTTAGCTACCTATGTCACAAAAGTGCAATTATCTTTTCGGTCACTTGCCCAGAGAGAACTCCAGAGTTAAGCGTGTTTGAGCTGGAAAAATTTAAGGATGGGTGACTTACCGGGAAGTGATTCGCGGTACCGTGCGAGTGAGGACAAAACACGGGAAAATATCATGTGGTGATTGCAGGGTCAGTAAACAAGTCTTACGAGCCTCCCGGACTAGCGCACAGGCCGACGGACGAGAGTGGGGTCTTCGGGCCGAGAGAGGGAGTGGTGCCCATAGGTAGGGGCGGTCGGGGCCTTATAAGTGGTATCAGAGCCGAACCCAAAAACGTGTGTGGAGTCATATGGGCTCACACCGTCAATGGTAAGGATCCTGGTACGCAACGAGGACATTGCGCTCTATGAGTAGGGGTGATTGTAACATCCCGATTTATGGTATATGCGGAGAGGCTTATAAGAATTGATTTGGCTACCTTTGCTACCAAAGTGCACTTATCTTTTCGTTCACTTGTCCAGAGAGAACTCCAGAGTTAAGCGTGCTTGAGCTGGGAAAATTTAAGTATTGGTGACCTACCGGGAAGTGATTCGCGTTACCGTGCGAGTGAGGACAAAACACGGAAAATATCATGTGGTGATTGCAAGATTAGTAAACAAGTCTTACGAGCCTCCCGGACTAGCGCACCGGCCGTCAGACGAGAGTGTGGTCCACGGGCCGAGAGAGGGCGTGGTGCCCACAGGTAGGGGCGATCGGAGTGTTATAAGTTGTATCAGAGCAGAACCCAAAAACGTGTGTGGAGTCATGTGGGCTCACACCGTCAATGGTAACGATCCTGGTACGCAACGAGGTCGTTGCGCTCTATGAGTAGGGGTGATTGTAACATCCCGATTTCTTGTATATGCGGAGAGGATTATAAGAATTGATTTGGCTACCTATGTCAACAAAGTGCACTTATCTTTTCGGTCACTTGTCCAGAGAGAACTCCATAGTTAAGCGTGTTTTAGCTGGAAAAATTTAAGGATGGGTGACCTACCGGGAAGTGATTCGCGGTACCGTGCGAGTGAGAACAAAACACGGGAAAAAATCATGTGGTGATTGCAGGGTCAGTAAACAATTCTTACGAGTCTCCCGGATTAGCGCACAGGCCGTCGGACGAGAGTGGGGTCTTCGAGGCGAGAGAGGGCGTGGTGCCCATAGGTAGGGGCGGTCGGGGCCTTATAAGTGGTATCAGAGCCGAACCCACAAAACGTGTGTGGAGTCATGTGGGCTCACACCATCAAGGATAACGATCCTGGTGCGCAACGAGGACGTTGCGCTCTATGAGTAGGGTAATTGTAACATCCCGATTTCTGGTATATGCTGAGAGGCTTATAAGAATTGATTTGGCTACTTATGTCACCAAAATGCACTTATCTTTCTGGTCACTTGTCTAGAGAGAAATCCAGATTTAAGCGTGCTTGAGCTGGAAAAAATTTAGGATGGGTGACCTACCGGGAAGTGATTCCCGGTACCGTGCGAGTGAGGATAAAAAACGGGAAAAGATCATGTGGTGATTGCAGGGTCAGTAAACAAGTCTTACGAGCCTCCCGGAATAGCGCACAAGCCGTCGGACGAGAGTGGGGTCCACGGGCCGAGAGAGGGCGTGGTGCCCACAGGTAGGGGCGGTCGGGGCGTTATATGTGGTATTAGAGCCGAACCCAAAAACATGTGTGGAGTCATGTGGGCTCACACCGTCAAGTATAACGATCCTGGTGCGCAACGAGGACGTTGCGCTCTATGAGTAGGGGTGATTGTAACATCCCGATTTCTGGTATATGATGAGAGGCTTACAAGAATTGATTTGGCTACCTATGTCACCAAAGTGCACTTATCTTTTCGGTCACTTGCCCAGAGAGAACTCCAGAGTTAAGCGTGTTTGAGCTGGAAAAATTTAACGATGGGTGACCTATCGTGAAGTGATTCGAGGTACCGTGCGAGTGAGGACAAAACACGGGAAAAGATCATGTGGTGATTGCAGGGTCAGTAAACAAGTCTTACGAGCCTCCCGGACTAGCGCACAAGCCGTCAGACGAGAGTGGGGTCCCCGGGCCGAGAGAGGGCGTGGTGCCCACAGGTAGGGGTGGTTGGGGCGTTATAAGTTGTATCAGAGCAGAACCCAAAAACGTGTGTGGAGTCATGTGGGCTCACACCGTCAATGGTAACGATCCGGGTGCACAAGGAGGACGTTGCGCTCTATGAGTAGGGGTGATTGTAACATCCCGATTTCTGGTATATGCTGAGAGGCTTATAAGATTTGATTTGGCTACCTATGTCACCAAAATGCACTTATCTTTTCGGTCACTTGTCTAGAGAGAAATCTAGAGTTAAGCGTGTTTGAGCTGGAAAAATTTACGGATGGGTGACCTAGTGGGAAGTGATTCGCGGTACCGTGCGAGTGAGGACAAAAAACGGGAAAAGATCATGTGGTGATTGCAGGGTCAGTAAACAAGTCTAACGAGCCTCCCGGACTAGCGCACAGGCCGTCGACGAGAGTGGGGTCCACGGGCCGAGAGAGGGCGTGGTGCCCACATGTAGGGGCGGTCGGTGCGTTATAAGTGGTATCAGAGCCGAACCCAAAAACGTGTGTGGAGTCATGTGGGCTCACACCGTCAATGGTAACGATCCTGGTACGCAACGAGGACGTTGCGCTCTATGAGTAGGGATGATTGTAACATCCCGATTTCTAGTATATGCGGAGAGGCTTATAAGAATTGATTTGGCTACCTATGTCACCAAAGTGCACTTATCTTTTCGGTTACTTGTCCAGAGAGAACTCCAGAGTTAAGCGTGCTTGAGCTGGAAAAATTTAAGGATTGGTGACCTACGAGGAAGTGATTCGCATTACCGTGCGAGTGAGGACAAAACACGGGAAAAGAACATGTGGTGATTGCAAGATCAGTAAACAAGTCTTACGAGCCTCGCGGATTAGCGCACCGGCCGTCGGACGAGAGTGTGGTTCACGGGCCGAGAGAGGGCGTGGTGCCCACAGGTAGGGGCGGTCGGGGCGTTATAAGTTGTATCAGAGCAGAACCCAAAAATGTGTGTGGAGTCATGTGGGTTCACACCGTCAAGGGTAACGATCCGGGTGCGGAAGGAGGACGTTGCGCTCTACGAGTAAGGGGGATTGTAACATCCCGATTTCTGGTATATGCGGAGAGGCTTATAAGAATTGATTTGGCTACTTATGTCACCAAAGTGCACTTATCTTTTCGGTCACTTGTCCAGTGAGAACTCCAAAGTTAAGCATGCTTGAGCTGGAAAGATTTAAGGATGGGTGACCTACCGGGAAATGATTCACGGTACCGTGCGAGTGAGGACAAAACACGGGAAAAATCATGTGGTGATTGCAAGGTCATTAAACAAGTCTTACGAGCCTCCCGGACTAGCGCAAAGGCCGTCGGACGAGAGTGGGGTCTTCGGGCCGAGAGAGGTCGTGGTGCCCATAGGTAGGGCCGTTCGGGGCGTTATAGGTGGTATCAGAGCCGAACCCACAAAACGTGTGTGGAGTCATGTGGGCTCACACCGTCAAGGATAACGATTCTGGTGCGCAACGAGGATGTTGCGTTCTATGAGTAGTGGTGATTGTAACATCCCGATTTCTGGTATATGCTGAGAGGCTTATAAGAATTGATTTGGCTACCTATGTCACCAAAATGCATTTATCTTTTCGGTCACTTGTTTAGAGAGAAATCCAGAGTTAAGCGTGCTTGAGCTGGAAAAATTTAAGGATGGGTGACCTACCGGGAAGTGATTTCGGCGGTACGTGCGAATGAGGACAAAACACGGGAAAAGATCATGTGTTGATTGCAGGGTCAGTAAACAAGTCTTACGAGCCTCCCGGATTAGCGCACAGGCCGTCGGACGAGAGTGGGGTCCACGGGCCGAGAGAGAGGGCGTGGTGCCCACAGGTAGGGGCGATCGGGGCGTTATAAGTGGTATCAGAGCCGAACCCACAAAACGTGTGTGGAGTCATGTGGGCTCACACCGTCAAGGTAACGATCCTGGTGCGCAACGAGGACGTTGCGCTCTTTGAGTAGGGGTGATTGTAACATCCCGATTTCTGGTATATGCGGAGAGGCTTATAAGAATTGATTTGGCTACCTATGTCACCAAAGTGCACTTATCTTTTCGGTCACTTGTCTGAGAGAACTCCAGAGTTAAGCGTGTGCTTTAGCTGGAAAAATTTAAGGATGGGTGACCTACCGGGAAGTGATTCGCGTTACCGTGCGAGTGAGGACAAAACACGGGAAAAGATCATGTGGTGATTGCAAGGTCAGTAAACAAGTCTTACGAGCCTCCCGGACTAGCGCACCGGCCGTCGGACGAGAGTGGGGTCCACGGGCCGAGAGAGGGCGTGGTGCCCACAGGTAGGGGCGATCGGGGCGTTATAAGTTGTATCAGAGCCGAACCCAAAAACGTGTGTGGAGTCATGTGGGCTCACACCGTCAATGGTAACGATCCTGGTGCGCAACGAGGACGTTGCGCTCTATGAGTAGGGGTGATTGTAACATCCCGATTTCTGGTATATGCGGAGAGGCTTATAAGAATTGATTTGGCTACCTATGTCACCAAAGTGCACTTATCTTTTCGGTCACCTGTCCAGAGAGAACTCCATAGTTAAGCGTGTTTGAGCTGGAAAAATTTAAGGATGGGTGACCTACCGGGAAGTGATTCGCGGGTACCGTGCGAGTGAGGACAAAACACGGGAAAAGATCATGTGGTGATTGCAGGGTCAGTAAACAAGTCTTACGAGCCTCCCGGACTAGCGCACAAGGCCGTCAGACGAGAGTGGGGTCTTCGAGCCGAGAGAGGGCGTGGTGCCCACAGGTAGGGGCGGTCGGGGCGTTATAAGTGGTATCAGAGCCGAACCCACAAAACGTGTGTGGAGTCATGTGGGCTCACACCGTCAAGTATAACGATCCTGGTGCGCAACGAGGACGTTGCGCTCTATGAGTAGGGGTGATTGTAACATCCCGATTTCTGGTATATGCTGAGAGGCTTTTAAGAATTGATTTGGCTACCTATGTCACCAAAATGCACTTATCTTTTCGGTCACTTGTC
>BSQW01000012.1:14952057-15037613 GCA_030161315.1 Eutrema japonicum | reverse complement strand
ACCCCGCTCGTAGTAGCAATCTCAATCCAAAGGCGAGTTCCCCGTTTCAAAGCCTGAAACGAAGAAAAACAAAACCAAAAATCAAATAGAATTTTTTTTTTCTATAGTCGTTTTACTAACCTATAGGTGTGATAGAAGCTGTAGCGATCTTCCCGTAACGGCGCCAAAAACTTGATGCGTTATCGGATTCGTCTCCGAAAATTCAGGTCTTAAATTTATAAACCTTAAACCTTCAAGTGCACATATGTGCGTTGTAGTACTTGAGGTATCAATCACAGGGAGAGGGTTTTGTTCTATGAGACCTTAGACACTGTATAGTAAATAAACCTAGAACGAATACATTTTTTATAGGGTTTTTGTAACTAGAATTGTAAAGAACGAGAAACGGAAAAACTTTTACTAATCTAATCTAAGAAAATCGACCACTACCTTAGCTAAGGGGATTTCAACTACTAAACTAATGCTAAGAGAAACTAAACCTATCCTAAGAAATTCTAAGACTAACCTAATGATAACACCGTATTTTTACCCCGTTTTGCTATATATTTTAGAACACTTTAATAAGTTTTTCGCTTCGTTTTATATGATTTTATTACGTGTTTCATATGTTTGCCGGTTTTAAGACTCTTTTCAGGTTACTCGGGATTTAAGAGTGCATTTCGGAGCAAAAGTACGTTTTTTGATAAACTTGAACCATCAAAAAGTCTTGCAATCAAAGAAGTTATCTTCACCGTCTGATCATCACCAAATTTGGATACAACAAAGTAGAGACAATCAGCTTTCAAATGCACATTGGATTGGGGACAATCCAATGGTTGGATCCAAAAATATACCCAAGTCACTGAAGGCAGAGAACCTGCCCCGTAGGCAATGAAGAGCTGCTCCGAAGACTAAGCCACCACGGGTCAAGGAGCCGGAGCCGCGACTAAGCACCATTCTGCCGCCCCTGGAGCCACTCCACCCGTGCCAGTAGCCACTTCGCCGCGGCCAGAGAAGATGGAGCCGCGGCCAAGCATATTTTTGCCCAAGACGATCCATTTCTTCACCCGAGGCCAAACACCATATTTTCCGTCAAACCCTAAAACAACCTAAGCATGTTGAAGAACTATATATACTTGTTTTAGACAGCGATTTCGGGCATCCAACCCTAGACACATTCTACACATTATTTTGCTTTCATTCTTGTATTTTTGCATCGAGATTTTTGGGATTGTTGAGGAGGTTTCTCACCGAGGTTAGTCCTTGTTCGTGAAGCTTCTTCACCATCTTATGATTAATTTAATTATGTCTTTTTCCAGTATGTGCGAGTAGTTTAGATTGTTGGGTTTAAAAGATTATCGAGGGGAATTCTATGTTCGATAAGGATTTCACTCGGTAAACCCTAGCCGATTTCTAGAGCTCTCATTGTGGAAGTTGTAAATGCATGAATCTAGTATCACAAACTAGAGGCTGATAGGGGGATTTTAGAACCACAAAAGTGTTGCATCTAATCACCAACAAAGTTCATCCACAAGGCGTGCGCGCGTCGTAAGATTCAGAAGTATACTTATGGAGTGCCGTGAACCTATGGACCCACTAGCATATCACAATCTTACGCGCGACTAGAGACGGAAGCTACTGGTTGAGTGAATAGATTGTAGGGCGTAGGTTATACGGAAGTAGACTACGTCATTATTCTGTCCTGTTTGTGGAGTTATAATCTAGAAACAACGGTTATTAACGAGCTAGGGGGCATTTGATTGAATCGAGCATACCCCGAGATATTCATCTCGACCCAGCAACATTTTAGAATAAGTTACAACCGTCTTTAGTAGCGTAGTTCAGAAATAGAGTCCGTAAAAGTAGTTTAGTCATCGATTTCATTAGGTTTAGGTTAGTAGTCAATTCTCTAGGTATTAGGTAGTCTTAGAATTTCTTAGGATAGGTTTAGTTTCTCTTAGCATTAGTTTAGTAGTTGAAATCCCCTTAGCTTAGGTAATGGTCGATTTTCTTAGATTAGATTAGTAGAAGTTGTCCGTTTTTCGTTCTTTACAATTCTAGTTACAAAAACCCTATAAAAATATATTCGTTCTAGGTTTATTTACTATACAGTCTAATGTCTCATAGAACATCACTATCTCCATGTGGATCGATACCTCAAGTACTACAACCACGCACATTTGTGTACTTGCAGGCTTTAAGGTTTATAAATTTAAGACCTAAAGTTTCGGAGATGAATCCGATTCCATCAAGTTATTGGCGCCGTTGCCCGGTGTGAGATCGCTACAACTTCTATCACACCTTAGAGGTTAGTAAAACGACTCTAGAACAAACTTTTGGTATTTGATTTTTGGTTTTTTTTTCTTCGTTTCAGACTTTGAAACATGAACCCCCTCTAGAGCGAGATTGCTACTACGAGCGGGGATACTATGACCCATCTTGCACTCACCACCATCACGAATCACATGCTATGTGTGACTCGTTCTACATGTTCGGAAACCGGCACCGACCAACTACTCTCAAGGAAGCTACGAGCCTCCTTACTACCGAGACGAACCTTTTGCGTCTCCCGTTGTCAATTCTAGACAACAACAAGCATACCGTCTTCCTCACCAAATCTTGAACCAGCACGATGCAAGCTTGGAATTCAGCGCTCGTTTGAAACGAATAGAAGACATAATCCACAAAACCATCGAGTCCCAAGCCAAGTTCGGAGCCACTTTAAAATGAGAGAATAGATTCCATCTCCGTCGAATTCAACAAGAAGTTCGATGACCTTACTGCCAACATAAAAATCCTTTAAGAACAGACCCTTAAAGACACTACAACACTAAACGAGAGGATGGAACTCGTTGAAGAAGAACAAGGAAGACAAAAGTTCGATATCAAGAAAGCTAATGATGAGGTACGTAGTTTGAACTACAAACTTGATGATTTGGATAACTCCGTCAATGACAACAGTAACACCACCTACAACTACACCCTCGAGCTGTGGGAAGGAGTAGGAGAAGTTGAGAACAAAAACGAGAGAGCTCGATCTTACACTAGACCGACTCATTTATGCTATCGACGAAGTAGAAGAGAAAGTGGAGAAACTATCCCAAGATCATGAGAAGCATGATTCAACACTTGATGCCCATATCCCTGACCTAAAGGAGAAGCCAAATGACTCCCAAGAACCAGAAAACACCAAAGGAGATGAAGAAACGACGAAACCGGTCAAGTCCCAAGGACTCCTCTCACCACTGGCGCGGGCCTCCCAGTAGTGGCTAGCCCTCCTCCGCCGTTCCTCCGTCAACCGGATCCATGGCCAGCCTTCACTCCACCGTGCCTCTACTCCTCAGACCCGCGGCCAGCCTCTGCTCGTCTCCCCTTGAACCGTTTGAATCCGGAGCACTCCCCTTTGAGCATGCTGCATTCTCCATAGACACTCAAACATCAGATGAGCCTTCAAGCGACCTGGAACCAGATTTATATGCACCTAGCAAGGTGATTCAAGCTCATGAAGAAGCTCATGAAGAAGCTTCATCCACTTCGTCAACAACACTTCAAAGGAGTCCACCAAAGATGATCTACATGCCATATATGCCGTACTCAGCCTTTGAACCATCACCTCCAATAAGTCCAATACCGGAAGAGCCAAGGACATAATGCATCACCCTAGAGAGATTGATCGAGTTTAATAGATGTGTGACATCAATCCCGATGTACACCTTATTCGAAGAAGTTTGGGAAAAATGACATATATACGCTTTCTTCCGCTACAGCAAAGAGAGCAGGGTAGACATTCACGCCTATTTCATGAGAGCAAGACCCTCAACACCCTATGCCGCTTCCCATTCTATCCAAATCTACCGTCCCGAGAAGTACTGAGAGTACCCGAATAAGATAACCCGAGAGAAGTTAGAGGAATTCAACAACGTGGTTCATAATTTACCTAGAGGTACTAATTTTTCTAGAGCTTACATGGATCATATGATTGGTCATTTCTTTTGTGAAAGCAATGTGTCCATAACGGAGATAGAAGATCTTTTTGACAACGCCATGACGGAAAACCCGTTAGGAGTCTCCACAAAATCGAAGAACAAGGTCAGTTCCTTATCACTTGTAGCATCCATGGAGTTGAATTTCAGAACGTTCTTTGTGATTCCGTTACTTGGTTGAGCATCATGTCAAAATCGACCGCAAAGCGCATCGTTATTAAGCACATACACACCCGGATAAAAATCAGCACGGCCGACGAGACTTGTGCCACACCAAAAGGGATTGCCCGAGACATGCCAATAATAATCGGAGATTGCATAGCCCCCGTCGATTTTTACATCGTCCAAACAACGAAGAAAGATGCAACACCGATAATTCTAGGATGGCTGTTCTTATCAATCGTTGGAGCCATCATGTATTGGCCAAATCGACGTGTTTCATTCGCTAACTTCGACAAAGACGTGTTCTACACTGCCATACTACTCAAAAAAGGAGAAGAGAGACGTTCTAGCACGATGGATCCCGACCTTGATCCCGATCCCGATACATGGACAAGCGATGATTCGCATGACGAGGAAACCAAAAAAAGATCAAAGAAGACTTGTCGTAAGATGATTTAGGTATTTTATCACGTAGTGAATTAACTAAAGTGTACACTACTGCAATCATAATAGTATATCAATGTAGTACTTTAGGATCGAATCCACAGAGACCAAGGTTACACTACGATTCTCACAAGATTAAATTAAGCTAAGACGATAATAAGGTTTGATTTGCGGAGTAATGAAAATAACTAAAAACGGTATGAATTCAATAGAAGAAAGACGTTAGTATTGATTACTAAATCTAGAAATCATGAATCAAACAATTATTTAGGGAATGAATAAACACAAGTTTCAAACTCAAACATAAATATCTAACCAATCCACTTCCGTGGTATTGTTTACTAAATCTAGCAACCTAAAATCCTAACTTCCGTTGAAATAGAGTTCTAGACCAGCATTAACGAATTGGTTCAATATGTTCACGAATCACCTTAACATCAACTTCTGTTAGCTAAGGACAATTTGCTCGCTTATGTTCTTTCTACCAACCTACGACACTTCCGTGGTATAGATTACACCCTAGATCTTAGGCAAGCGGTCAACTTAGCCTAAGCAATAAGCACAACAATAAGCGAAAACCACAAAAGATAAATCTCTATCTATGTCTAATTCAATGATTCATGGATCTCCTTGAAACCCTAAACATAACTATGAGACTATTCAGACATGAAAATGGAGAACAAGCAAGGAGATAGAGAGAAACTCATAATAATAATGAAAGAGATTAAAGGGTTTAGAATTCTTCTCAATAGATGCAGAGATTCTTCTTCTTGCTTAGAAAATCAATATCCAAACCTGAGTAGAATAGAGAGCAGTCAAAAGAGAGATAGCCTAAAAGTGGCTGAGAATAAAGTATAAATAGGGTTCTGGGCGAATTAGGTCTGAATAGACAGTCTCCGGGGAAAAACAGAAAAAACAGAAATTTACTTTTCCTTCTCGCCGGCTTGCATCAATCGATGCACATATTGCATTGATCGATTTTTGTTCTTCTGGGAATGCTCCATCGATCGATGAAATCCTTGAATCGATCGATTCTGGTTCTTCTGATGGTGTTGCATCGATCGATGCACTCCTTGCATCGATCGATTCTTGCTCTTTTTGTACCGTTCCATGCGTTTTTGCCCACGTAACTCCAATTTCTTCTGTAAACGCATTTTACCTGAGATAACTAAATAAAGGACTAAAAGACTCTAAAAACGAACTTTGACTCTATAAAATACTCAAAAGAAACACCAAAACATGTGTTAGAAAACGGTAAAAACCAAGCATATCAATTCCTCCAGACTTAGTCTTTTGCTTGTCCTCAAGCAAACAGAAAACTAAGCAAAAAGAAAAGGTTTGAAAAACACGGATATTCACATTTCCTTTAAAACTCTGCAATGACCATTACCTTAGTAGTCCATGTATTGCCAAACTAGCTCTAGATCGAACCACCATGTACTTCTCTACAAGCATCGCAGCCTCCCAGATTCAACTCATTATTTCGCGGAATAATAAAAAGTCATCATTGATGGGTCTCATCAAAGATCATGGTGCCATGAACCTTCTAGACTCTTTCCCTTTCGATATCGTGACAAGACAACAACACAATCTTTGGTACTTTTCCCTCCCCTAGACTTATTCTTTTCGAAGGGTTAATGGCGGATGGAACTCGAGTATTGATGGTTTTTGCCACCGAATCCCCAGTTCATTTAATTGCCACCCTTTATTTCTAAGGTGTAGGCGAATAGTGGTATCTTTGGAAATTTTCCTAACCTTGCTTCCAACCTTAGTGTGATCATGTCTTTCGAAGTAAAATAATGGGATCGATAGAAATTTTCCTAACCCTTTACCCGAAAGAAAATCATTTCATCTTTTCTGCTTTTTATTTTAAATAAGGGAGAGGAGTACCACACTTTTACTCAGGTCGTCTTGTCAGATACAAATGAGGAGTCAAGCTCTGAAAACGCCAATCATGATGATGAGGTAAAAAGGGAGAGCTCAGGACTAGCTCAAGTTTTTGAATTTTCCTGTAAACATGGATGCCTCTGATTGACTTGTCAGCATTTAGATTTTTCATTAGTCTGATCTAAAATTAGCCCTGCTACAATGGTCACTTAGATGCAAAATCGGGTAAAAATTCAAAGGTTGTGATCATAATCTCCAACAAGTTTTGACTCAATAAAACAGAATAACTAAAAAAAAAAACATCAAAATTACTCAAAAGAGAAAACAAAAGAAAGAAATGTCGTTAATAACTATAAAGACCCTCCCCCAGACTTACTTCACACCGTCTCGGTGTGAAAATAAATCAAGAAGAATGCAAAACAGACTCAAGAAATATATAAAATGAAGGAAAATAAAAAACAATAGAGAATGTTACTGGTGAATTAGTGGTCCTCCGAACTACCGCTCGCGTCTTGTCCTAGTGTGCGCCTCCTCCTAGGATGTCTCTCATCCGGTGGATGTGAACCACTGGATTCACCAACAGCAGACCTGCGTTCAGCAACGTCAGGTTCGGTCCCAAAGTGGTGCATGCCATCGGCTGGCTCATAATCATGATCATCTGCAATGGCAGGTGCCCTGAAACAGGAAGGTACCCTGGGAGTCTGTATCTTTAGCGAGTGCTCCCCAAATCTTCATTAGCATGCATGGCGTTGTTCTTTAGCAATCCCCCACTGACAAATTTCCACTTCTCTTCATCATCTGTCTCGAGCGGGCAAGGCGGGAGATGAGAGAGGTACTCGCTGCAATCTGGAGAAGAAGGTATTCGATCTGACCATCTGTGTACACATGGATGCCCTCAGGAAAGGCCTCTTATTTGTGAGAAGCAGATGATTTGGGAGATAAGCGAGAAGCTCGAGCGGATGATCCTCTGCGTCTGCGCTGAAAACTGGAAGTACTATACACTAACTTATGCTCTGGTGGCATCCAATCGATGTTCGCTTCATCATCCAGTAAAATCTCCATATCTCCCGGGATAGGCATTCGAATTGCCTCACACCACCTCCAGTCGACAGATAACTCATTGTGCTACAACTTTCATGAAGGCCATTAAAGCTGAATCAGACCGAAATGCCTTCGTTCTTCCAGTTCTTTCAGACGTCTCGGATGAGCTTTTCCTTTTCTTATGCTCCATCACTCCAAACATCCTCAAAATGTCTCCAAACACCTAGAAAATACTCCAAATAGATGCAAGACTCACTAGGACATAATGCAAACTACCTAAGCAATAATTTAGACTAAAATGCTGAGAAAACTATGAAAAACGCATGCATGGGACCGAAAACACTAAGGTAGATGAATGTAAAACGGGTAAAATATGGGAATATCAATAAGTGAATAACCGAAGCATCGGTTTCTCTAGCCTTGTATTCGAGTATGCCGAGACGATACTCGACTTCTTGAAGTTCATCATCAGTCTTCTCTCTGTACTGATATTCTCATATTTTACTCGTTTTAGCATGCATAGTATTTAGTGTTTCGGGTCTCATGCATGTGTCTTCCATAGTTTTTATATCATTTTGGTCTAAATTAGAGTATTAGGTATTTTCATTAGGTCCTAGTGAGTCTTATATGCATTTGGAGTGTTTCTAGGTGTTTTTGGAGACAATTGGGATGATTGGAGTGATTGAGCTTAAGAGAAGGAAGAGTTCACCAGAGGTGTCACAAATATGTGGCTGGACGAAGGCCTTCTGATCTGATTTAGCTTCAAAGGTCTTCATGGAAGTTGTATAATAAGGAGTTTTAAGTCTACTGGAGTTAGATTCAGGTCATTCAGATGTGTGGTTCGAGAGATATGGACAATTTACTGAATCTTTGTCCGTCTGGCCGCTCAACCGCACGCCTACACTGATCACATCATCAGGTGCAACAAACCGGTGTAAGGTCAGGGGCTACGCACCAACCTGGACCTCTTCCACACCGACCTGTGACTCTGGTGTTCAGCTACAAGGCATCATACCGCTCACACAAACCGGTGTAGCATCAGAAGCTAAGCACCGGATGAAGACCTTCTCCCACACCGCTCCATGCATCCGGTGTACCGCCTCCCCTTGACCTACTTGTCTTCAACACACGAGGTCACAAATCGGTGCAACAGACCGGGGCAAAAACCTAGGTCCAAAACCGAGCTAGTACACCGACCGGTGACACCGGTTGTGATAACCCGTCCGAAGGAGAAAAATATGGTCGATAGTCGAGGAAAAATCAAAGTCGATGGAACGACGAAAGGTATTTCCCGAAAGAACATGCTAAAATAAACACTATGGTCGAGTCAGAATTGAGATTAGACGAGCAGAATTGGAGTTAGCTGAGGAAGACTCATTCTAGCCGGGGAAAAATTAGTTTTTCCCGAGGGAAAGGAATTCTAGCCGAGAGATGCAGAATTCTAGCCGGAAGAAAATAATTCTTGCCGAGCGAAACAGTTTTAGCCAAGAAATAATTCTAACCGAGAGAGATTAATTTTTAACCGAGAGAAATTCATTTCTTGCCTAGAGAGCACGGTTTTAGCCGAGAAGGATCTGATTTTAGCCGGAAGGAACAGTTCTTGCCGAGGAGAAATCAGTTTTAGCAGAGGACCAATTTTTAGCCGAGAAAAATCCGAAATCTTGCCGAGAAGAAGGTTTTTAGCCGGGAAGAAGGGAAAACCTTACCAAAGCAAGAGAAAGATGACCCGAAGCGATTTTTGGTCACATGACGAGTAAGAGGACGTCGCCCTTAAACGACGACGGGCCAAAGGACCCGAGGCCGAGGAGTCTGGCCGGGTCGAAGGTGGGAATTTGGCCGAGATATTGCCGGCGAGGGACGAACGCCGTGAGTCCGGCAAGGGATGGTGTGTCGGAATGCCGAAGTTTGGTCGGCGCAATTTTCGAGGAAAAGTCAAGCCGCCAAGTTTGACCAAAAAGTCAAAGTTGCCAAGTTTGACCAAGAAGTCAAAGTTGCCAAATTTGACCAAAATCATGCAAGTGGGCAACTTGCTCCCCAAGACTTAGAGTGGCTATAAATATGACCCCAGAACCCCTTATTTTAGATCACAATCTCAAAAACTTAGAAATTCTAGAGAGAGAAAGTGATCGGAAAGTTGTCTCGGCTTAAATCGAGGGAGGATTTAACCGAGAGGTAAAGTCTTAGCTAGGAGTTAGAGTCCTCCTTCTTGTCTAGGAACCCAAGGTGAGCTTCGGTAGCATAGGTTTAATGCTTTCGTTATGCAAGAACAAGGTGGGACCGACCACGTGCGTTGGATCCTCCAAGTGTTCTTGTTTGAATTAACCTGTTGGGGGTTAATTTTCATGGTCGCTTAGATGTTTCTAGGTTGTACCTAAGTGTTATTTTTCTTGTATGCGTGAGACAAGGTCTAGGCATGACAAGAACGACGGGTCTAGTATGCGAGAGACAAGGTCTAGGCATGACAAGGACGACATAAGTAACACAGAAGTTAGCCTTACGTGTTAGATGAATCAACATGCTTGTGACATGAGGTCTAAGCGTGGTGGAGGTCAAAGGAATTAACACGTAACTAGGGTTGAGGTTGGGGAAAACCTTGACCAATTGTTTGTTTGTTTGTGTGATAAGTTATGCGGCATTGAAGCCCATGACTTATTTATGTGTGAAGTTATGCGGCATAGAGGCCGGTAACTTGTTTTAGTACCGAGGTACACATGCCGGGTAGGCATGTTCGGTAAGTTATAGGCTGCACGCCTAGGGATGTAGTCAACACCACCAGTTTATCTCGGATAAGTACTTGGGTCGCTCCCTTGGCCGAGATGTGCATGACGGTGCACACGATCATGGGTTAGTGAGAACCTAGATCATCATGTGGCAGTCTATGATCCTGTGTGGTGATTAGAGGGAGGCCACGGTGTGTGTGTGTGTGTGTGATGATCCACCCGAGCTCTAGAGTCTTAGAGAGAGTTGTGGAGATGCTTTCGTACGAAGCATTTCTTGTGTTAAGATATGTGGCTAAGAGGCCTTTAGCACATGTCAATTGTTGTTTAGCTTCCGCTTTGCGCGCTTGTGATAAGTGTGCCGTTGTGATCGCTTGCTAGTTGGGTAAGCTAGCTTGCGTGTTATGTGTGTAGTTGGGAATGCCGTTTTACTTGGTGGGCTAGTACGGTGCTTCCCTCGTAGCTTGTAGGCTTCGGCTATATGGGGTAGGTTTTTAGTGGGTTGGGAACTAACGTGCAGGGTAGGGGTCCTAAGCTCATTGAGTATTCATTAGGAGTACTCATTAAAAATCCATCTTGCCGGTAACCTTAGTAGTAGTTAGAGGGAGGCATCAGACACTAGGCCAACCAGAGTAGATTGCGGTGTTTTTTGTAAGAATCATTATGTTTTTATTATATATGGTTTTATGATAAAGACGCATCGAGATTAGTGGTCTGCTTTGTGAAGTATTTTGAAGAATAATAAAATGTTTTATGCATAAAACCTCGATTCTTACGATATTAGGCCTAGTCTGGGCCGAAACAACTCAACACCGAGGAACGGGTTGAAAAGTCTTAGGCCTTGGTCGAGAGCTGTGCCCGCGAAGACAATCTAGCCGGAGTAATATGGGATGCTCTGGCCGGTATGTCTCTGCGGAATGCATTTGTGACACTCCCAGCTCCGACTTTCGTAGCACGAGTCGTGGGTGTTACCCCGGTGCCTACCTCTCCTCAAGCCAAATCACTCGAAGCCACCCGACATACCCGAAAGATCTGGTTAGACGGAGGATTAAAAAGCTGATTTAGCTTCGGAAGTGTTCATAATAGTTTTATAGAAATGTGTTATCTGTTTACAGGAGTTAGTTTGAGGCCATTCGTACGTGTGGTTTGGGAGATACGGCCATTTTACCTGAGATGTATCCGCCTGCCGAGATAGCTTTGACCAACACCGATTCAACAAACCGGTGCAACAAGTTGGTGCAAATTCCCAGCGACAACACAGATCAGTTGCACCTACCTGTCTGGTCGGTGTGCATGCCTCAAAACCATATTTGGCAGCGTCAATACCCGGTTCGACCCAAAAACACTTTTTATAGCCCCAAAACCTATATTTATGGGCTAAGCTTTATTTTTCTCTCTTTCTCTAGGACAAAAACGTGGTCACCTTGTCTTCTTTGAGGATTTTGATAATTCTGTAAGAGATATCTTGAATTTAAATGCAAGTTTAAGTTTAAGCTTCTTAATCTTTCATCTTCCTTAATCTTTTACTCATTTAATCATGGGATTTAACATCTCTCTCATAGGATTTGTTGGGTTCTTCATGATAAATGAGTAGATCACTTTTGGATCATTGGTTTTGGTAGATCTTTGATGTCTAGGGCTTGATTCATCTACTTCCTTTCTTATTTAGAGTACACAAGGGTATATCACGCACACAAGGTGTTTGATGAAATGCCCCAATAATCTAAATAAGAGATTTTCATACTTAACTCATGAAAATGAATGTCTATGACGAATTTTGGCTATTGGAACTTGAGTTTAATGCTTGCTAATTACAATTTCACAAATGAGAGTTTGTTCATGATCTTGTAATTAGTAAAGTAATTAGTGCTAAGAGATTAGATTAATCTTAATTAGTGTTCTAGGCCTAAGGAAATGCTCTTTAGTGATTATGTGGACAGAATTGATTAGCTTAAGATTCCCCCCAAATCAATTGCCTTTCCCAAAGATCCTCTTTTTAATCATTGTCTTAACTTGCTTAGTTCTTGCTACTTGTTTGTTTTGTTTAATTGAACCATTAGCTTGCTACATTAAAACTAAAACCATTTGATTTACTTAGCTTATATAGTTTCGTGGATTCCTAGTGTGTTAGAATGATACCTCGGTTCGATATCTTAAATACCACAATGACATGAGTGAGATTTGAGTAATTGATTAGTAAGAATCCTACTATCATGTACCAAGAGGCAAACTCACTAGTCTCTTTAATCTCTTGCTTTGAATTGCGAATATCCATAGAATTTTGAATAATATCGTATTTTTTCTTCGTTTGTTCCTCCTCCATGGTTTTTGTCTTTTCTTGGATAGCAGCAGCGTCTTGTAGAGTTTGTTCCTCAAGGGCGGTGATGTGAGAAGCAAGGTCATCAAACTTCTTGTTGAATTCGGTGTAGACCGTGTCTAGCCTTTTGTTCATGGACGCCTCGGTCACGACTTGGCAATCGAGGTATTGATTAAGCATGACGTTGATTGCGTCCACACGTACTCTAATCTCTGAGAATTGATGGTGTTGATGGTATGCTTGTTGTCTAGAGTTGAGAACGGGAGATGCAAAAGGTTGGTCTTGGTAGTAAGGAGGCTCGTGGCTTCCTTGAGAGTACGTAGTTGGTCGGTGCCGGTTTTCGATCCATGTAGAACGAGTCACACACAGCATGTGAGTCGTGAAAGTGGTGAGCGCAAGATGGGTCATAGTAACCCCGCTCGTAGTAGCAATCTCAATCCAAAGCCTGAAACGAAGAAAAACAAAACCAAAAATCAAATAGAATTTTTTTTTTCTATAGTCGTTTTACTAACCTATAAGGTGTGATAGAAGCTGTAGCGATCTTCCCGGTAACGGCGCCAAAAACTTGATGCGTTATCGGATTCGTCTCCGAAAATTCAGGTCTTAAATTTATAAACCTTAAACCTTCAAGTGCACATATGTGCGTTGTAGTACTTGAGGTATCAATCCACAGGGAGAGGGTTTTGTTCTATGAGACCTTAGACACTGTATAGTAAATAAACCTAGAACGAATACATTTTTATAGGGTTTTTGTAACTAGAATTGTAAAGAACGAGAAACGGAAAACTTTTACTAATCTAATCTAAGAAAATCGACCACTACCTTAGCTAAGGGGATTTCAACTACTAAACTAATGCTAAGAGAAACTAAACCTATCCTAAGAAATTCTAAGACTAACCTAATGATAACACCGTATTTTTACCCGTTTTGCTATATATTTTAGAACACTTTAATAAGTGTTTCGCTTCGTTTTATATGCTTTTATTACGTGTTTCATATGTTTGCGGTTTTAAGACTCTTTTCAGGTTACTCGGGATTTAAGAGTGCATTTCGGAGCAAAAGTACGTTTTTTGATAAACTTGAACCATCAAAAAGTCTTGCAATCAAAGAAGTTATTTTCACCGTCTGATCATCACCAAATTTGGATACAACAAAGTAGAGACAATCAGCTTTCAAATGCAATTGGATTGGGGACAATCCAATGGTTGGATCCAAAAATATACCCAAGTCACTGAAGGCAGATGAACCTGCCCCGTAGGCAGATGAAGCTGCTCCGAAGACAAAGCCACCACGGGTCAAGGAGCCGGAGCCGCGACTAAGCACCATTCTGCCGCCCCTGGAGCCACTCCACCCGTGGCCAGTAGCCACTTCGCCGCGGCCAGAGAAGATGGAGCCGCGGCCAAGCATATTTTTGCCCAAGATGATCCATTTCTTCACCCGAGGCCAAAACCATATTTTTCCGTCAAACCCTAAAACAACCTAAGCATGTTGAAGAACTATATATACTTGTTTTAGACAGCAATTTCGGGCATCCAACCCTAGACACATTCTACACATTATTTTGCTTTCATTATTGTATTTTTGCATCGAGATTTTTGGGATTGTTGAGGAGGTTTCTCACCGAGGTTAGTCCTTGTTCGTGAAGCTTCTTCACCAATCTTATGATTAATTTAATTATGCCTTTTTCCAGTATGTGCGAGTAGTTTAGATTGTTGGGTTTAAAAGATTATCGAGGGGAATTCTATGTTCGATAAGGATTTCACTCGGTAAACCCTAGCCGATTTCTAGAGCTCTCATTGTGGAAAGTTGTAAATGCATGAATCTAGTATCACAAACTAGAGGCTGATAGGGGGATTTTAGAACCACAAAAGTGTTGCATCTAATCACCAGCAAAGTTCATCCACAAGGCGTGCGCGTCGTAAGATTTCAGAAGTATACTTACGGAGTGCCGTGAACCTATGGACCCACTAGCATATCACAATCTTACGCGCGACTAGAGACAGAAGCTACTGGTTGAGTGAATAGATTGTAGGGCGTAGGTTATACGGAAGTAGACTACGTCATTATTCTGTCCTGTTTGTGGAGTTATAATCTAGAAACAACGGTTATTAACGAGCTAGGGGGCATTTGATTGAATCGAGCATACCCCGAGATATTCATCTCGACCCAGCAACATTTTAGAATAAGTTACAACCGTCTTTAGTAGCGTAGTTCAGAAATAGAGTCCGTAAAAGTAGTTTAGTCATCGATTTCATTAGGTTTAGGTTAGTAGTCAATTCTCTTAGGTATTAGGTTAGTCTTAGAATTTCTTAGGATAGGTTTAGTTTCTCTTAGCATTAGTTTAGTAGTTGAAATCCCCTTAGCTTAGGTAATGGTCGATTTTCTTAGATTAGATTAGTAGAAGTTGTCCGTTTTTCGTTCTTTACAATTCTAGTTACAAAAACCCTATAAAAATATATTCGTTCTAGGTTTATTTACTATACAGTGTCTAATGTCTCATAGAACATCACCATCTCCATGTGGATCGATACCTCAAGTACTACAACGCACATTTGTGTACTTGCAGGCTTTAAGGTTTATAAATTTAAGACCTAAAGTTTCGGAGATGAATCCGATTCCATCAAGTTATTGGCGCTGTTGCCTGGGAGAGATCGCTACAACTTCTATCACACCTTAGAGGTTAGTAAAACGACTCTAGAACAAACTTTTGGTATTTGATTTTTGGTTTTTTTTTCTTCGTTTCAGACTTTGAAACATGAACCCGCCTCTAGAGCGAGATTGCTACTACGAGCGGGGATACTATGACCCATCTTGCACTCACCACCATCACGAATCACATGCTATGTGTGACTCGTTCTACATGTTCGGAAACCGGCACCGACCAACTACTCTCAAGGAAGCTACGAGCCTCCTTACTACCGAGACGAACCTTTTGCGTCTCCCGTTGTCAATTCTAGACAACAAGCATACCGTCGTCCTCACCAAATCTTGAACCAGCACGATGCAAGCTTGGAATTCAGCGCTCGTTTGAAACGAATAGAAGACATAATCCACAAAACCATCGAGTCCCAAGCCAAGTTCGGAGCCACTTTAAATGAGAGAATAGATTCCATCTCCGTCGAATTCAACAAGAAGTTCGATGACCTTACTGCCCACATAAAAATCCTTTAAGAACAGACCCTTAAAGACACTACAACACTAAACGAGAGGATGGAACTCGTTGAAGAAGAACAAGGAAGACAAAAGTTCGATATCAAGAAAGCTAATGATGAGGTACGTAGTTTGAACTACAAACTTGATGATTTGGATAACTCCGTCAATGACAACAGTAACACCACCTACAACTACACCCTCGAGCTGTGGGAAGGAGTAGGAGAAGTTGAGAATAAAACGAGAGAGCTCGATCTTACACTAGACCGACTCATTTATGCTATCGACGAAGTAGAAGAGAAAGTGGAGAAACTATCCCAAGATCATGAGAAGCATGATTCAACACTTGATGCCCATATCCCTGACCTAAAGGAGAAGCCAAATGACTCCCAAGAACCAGAAAACACCAAAGGAGATGAAGAAGACGACGAACCGGTCAAGTCCCAAGGACTCCTCTCACCACTGGCGCGGGCCTCCCAGTAGTGGCTAGCCCCTCCTCCGCCGTTCCTCCGTCAACCGGATCCATGGCCAGCCTTCACTCCACCGTGCCTCTACTCCTCAGACCCGCGGCCAGCCTCTGCTCGTCTCCCCTTGAACTGTTTGAATCCGGAGCACTCCCCTTTGAGCATGCTGCATTCTCCATAGACACTCAAACATCAGATGAGCCTTCAAGCGACCTGGAACCAGATTTATATGCACCTAGCAAGGTGATTCAAGCTCATGAAGAAGCTCATGAAGAAGCTTCATCCTCTTCGTCAACAACACTTCAAAGGAGTCCACCAAAGATGATCTACATGCCATATATGCCGTACTCAGCCTTTGAACCATCACCTCCAATAAGTCCAATACCGGAAGAGCCAAGGACATAATGCATCACCCGAGAGAGATTGATCGAGTTTAATAGATGTGTGACATCAATCCCGATGTACACCTCATTCGAAGAAGTTTGGGAAAAATGACATATATACGCTTTCTTCCGCTACAGCAAAGAGAGCAGGGTAGACATTCACGCCTATTTCATGAGAGCAAGACGCTCAACACCCTATGCCGCTTCCCATTCTATCCAAATCTACCATCCCGAGAAGTACTGAGAGTACCCGAATAAGATAACCCGAGAGAAGTTAGAGGAATTCAACAACGTGGTTCATAATTCACCTAGAGGTACTAATTTTTCTAGAGCTTACATGGATCATATGATTGGTCATTTCTTTTGTGAAAGCAATGAGTCCATAACGGAGATAGAAGATCTTTTTGACAACGCCATGAACGGAAAACCCGTTAGGAGTCTCCACAAAATCGAAGAACAAGGTCAGTTCCTTATCACTTGTAGCATCCATGGAGTTGAATTTAAGAACGTTCTTTGTGATTCTGTAACTTGGTTGAGCATCATGTCAAAATCGACCGCAAAGCGCATCGTTATTAAGCACATACACACCCGGATAAAAATCAGCACGGCCGACGAGACTTGTGCCACACCAAAAGGGATTGCCCGAGACATGCCAATAATAATCGGAGATTGCATAGCCCCCGTCGATTTTTACATCGTCCAAACAACGAAGAAAAATGCAACACCGATAATTCTAGGATGGCTGTTCTTATCAATCGTTGGAGCCATCATGTATTGGCCAAATCGACGTGTTTCATTCGCTAACTTCGACAAAGACGTGTTCTACACTGCCATACTACTCAAAAAAGGAGAAGAGAGACGTTCTAGCACGATGGATCCCGACCTTGATCCCGATCCCGATCCATGGACAAGCGATGATTCGCATGACGAGGAAACCAAAAAAAGATCAAAGAAGACTTGTCGTAAGATGATTTAGGTGTTTTATCACGTAGTGAATTAACTAAAGTGTACACTACTGCAATCATAATAGTATATCAATGTAGTACTTTAGGATCGAATCCACAGAGACCAAGGTTACACTACGATTCTCACAAGATTAAATTAAGCTAAGACGATAATAAGGTTTGATTTGCGGAGTAATGAAAATAACTAAAAACGGTATGAATTCAATAGAAGAAAGACGTTAGTATTGATTACTAAATCTAGAAATCATGAATCAAACAATTATTTAGGGAATGAATAAACACAAGTTTCAAACTCAAACATAAATATCTAACCAATCCACTTCCGTGGTATTGTTTACTAAATCTAGCAACCTAAAATCCTAACTTCCGTTGAATATAGAGTTCAAGACAATTTGCTCGCTTATGTTCTTTCTACCAACCTACGACACTTCCGTTGAATATAGAGCATTAACGAATTGGTTCAATATGTTCACGAATCACCTTAACATCAACTTCTGTTAGCTAAGGACAATTTGCTCGCTTATGTTCTTTCTACCAACCTACGACACTTCCGTGGTATAGATTACACCCTAGATCTTAGGCAAGCGGTCAACTTAGCCTAAGCAATAAGCACAACAATAAGCGAAAACCACAAAAGATAAATCTCTATCTATGTCTAATTCAATGATTCATGGATCTCCTTGAAACCCTAAACATAACTATGAGACTATTCAGACATGAAAATGGAGAACAAGCAAGGAGATAGAGAGAAACTCATAATAATAATGAAAGAGATTAAAGGGTTTAGAATTCTTCTCAATAGATGCAGAGATTCTTCTTCTTGCTTAGAAAATCAACATCCAAACCTGAGTAGAATAGAGAGCAGTCAAAAGAGAGATAGCCTAAAAGTGGCTGAGAATAAAGTATAAATAGAGTTCTGGGCGAATTAGGTCTGAATAGACAGTCTCCGGGGAAAAACAGAAAAAACAGAAATTTACTTTTCCTTATCGCCGGCTTGCATCAATCGATGCACATATTGCATTGATCGATTTTTGTTCTTCTGGGAATGCTCCATCGATCGATGCAATCCTTGAATCGATCGATTCTGGTTCTTCTGATGGTGTTGCATCGATCGATTCTTGCTCTTTTTGTACCGTTCCATGCGTTTTTGCCCACGTAACTCCAATTTCTTCTGTAAACGCATTTTACCTGAGATAACTAAATAAAGGACTAAAAGACTCTAAAAACGAACTTTGACTCTATAAAATACTCAAAAGAAACACCAAAACATGTGTTAGAAAACGGTAAAAACCAAGCATATCAATTCCTCCAGACTTAGTCTTTTGCTTGTCCTCAAGCAAACAGAAAACTAAGCAAAAAGAAAAGGTTTGAAAAACACGGAGATTCACATTTCCTTTAAAACTCTGCAATGACCATTACCTTAGTAGTCCATGTATTGCCAAACTAGCTCTAGATCGAACCACCATGTACTTCTCTACAAGCATCGCAACCTCCCAGATTCAACTCATTATTTCGCGGAATAATAAAAAGCCATCATTGATGGGTCTCATCAAAGATCATGGAGCCATGAACCTTCTAGACTCTTTCCCTTTCGATATCGTGACAAGACAACAACACAATCTTTGGTACTTTTCCTTCCCCTAGACTTATTCTTTTCGAAGGGTTAATGGCGGATGGAACTCGAGTATTGATGGTTTTTGCCACCGAATCCCCATTTCATTTAATTGCCACCCTTTATTTCTAAGGTGTAGTCGAATAGTGGTATCTTTGGAAATTTTCCTAACCTTGCTTCCAACCTTAGTGTGATCATGTCTTTCGAAGTAAAATAATGGGATCGATAGAAATTTTCCTAACCCTTTACCCGAAAGAAAATCATTTCATCTTTTCTGCTTTTTATTTTAAATAAGGGAGAGGAGTACCACACTTTTACTCAGGTCGTCTTGTCAGATACAAATGAGGAGTCAAGCTCTGAAAACGCCAATCATGATGATGAGGTAAAAAGGGAGAGCTCAGAACTAGCTCAAGTTTTTGAATTTTCCTGTAAACATGGATGCCTCTGATTGACTGGTCAGCATTTAGATTTTTCATTAGTCTGATCTAAAATTAGCCCTGCGACAATGGTCACTTAGATGCAAAATCGGGTAAAAATTCAAAGGTTGTGATCATAATCTCCAACAAGTTTTGACTCAATAAAACAGAATAACTAAAAAAAAAAGACATCAAAATTACTCAAAAGAGAAAACAAAAGAAAGAAATGTCGTTAATAACTATAAAGACCCTCCCCCAGACTTACTTCACACCGTCTCGGTGTGAAAATAAATCAAGAAGAATGCAAAACAGACTCAAGAAATATATAAAATGAAGGAAAATAAAACTAACAATAGAGAATGTTACTGGTGAATTAGTGGTCCTCCGAACTACCGCTCGCGTCTTGTCCTAGTGTGCGCATCCTCCTAGGATGTCTCTCATCCGGTGGATGTGAACCACTGGATTCACCAACAGCAGACCTGCGTTCAGCAACGTCAGGTTCGGTCCCAAAGTCGTGCATGCCATCGGCTGGCTCATAATCATGATCATCTGCAATGGCAGGTGCCCTGAAACAGGAAGGTACCCTGGGAGTCTGTATCTTAGCGAGTGCTCCCCAAATCTTCATTAGCATGGCGTTGTTCTTCAGCAATCCCCCACTGACAAATTTCCACTTCTCTTCATCATCTGTCTCGAGCGGGCAAGGCGTGAGATGGTACTCGCTGCAATCTGGAGGAAGAAGGTATTCGATCTGATCATCTGTGTACACATGGACGCCCTCAAGAAAGTCCTCTTGTTTGTGAGAAGCAGATGCTCTGGGAGATAAGCGAGAAGCTCGAGCGGATGATCATCTGCGTCTGCGCTGAAAACTGGAAGTACTATACACTAACTTCTGCTCTGGTGGCATCCAATCGATGTTCGCTTCATCATCCAGTGTGGTCAATTCTTGATCTGGCAGCTGGAAATGCAAGATCTCTCCGTCTGAGTTCTGAAACTAGTAGATGAGCGTTGGTTTGAGGATAAGACAGTTCTGGAAGTACTTCTCGTGCATGCTGGCATATCGTTTGCCACCACAATCTCGCCGTATCTTGAGATGGTTGAAGATGGGTGTAAGGAGGCTTCCGACGTACTCTTTTTGCCCTTTCCGGAAAGACCCGGGTTTTCTTCCCAACCCAAACTTGAGCAAGGATAGCTCCAAAGTTGACACGGTGAGATCTAGGGAAGGAATGTCTGAGTTGATGACCTATATCGGGTGCAATCCCGTAGTAAAGCATGATGAGCTCGTCAGTACGCATAGCTCCAGGTTCGTCCCTAGCAAAGAGCATGTGGCTAAGCATCTTCGCAAACACACTGAGTGCGGGGTTGCGAATACTTGACTGGTTCGAGTAAGCACCATCGTATTCCCCTCTAGCTATCTTTGTCCAAAATCTCTTGGCATTGGGAAATTCAGGAAACGAAGTCTCCTCGTGGCTTGCCTCGAAACCGTAGAGAGCGCAGAGATCAGGGATCGAGATCTGGCGGAGGATGCCATGAGCGAAAAACACGAGTGTCCCTTCACTAGTGACGGGTTCCCTCGTGTTGTCATATCGCAGCTCAACGGATGCAAAGAATTAGCGAGTGAGATCGGCATCGAAACCTTCGTCGAGAGTGGCCAACCGTCCCAAACCAACACGCTCAATTATGGTCTCAATGTCTTCTCGGATACCCATCTTGACCAATGTGTAGGAGTTTGCAAAATGCATGGGGCACATCTCTACGGTTAACAGCCCGTTGTAGAATATTCTCTCATACTTCCCCCATTTGCTGGACAGTGCTCTGTTTTTGTAGGCCTTATCCTTTTGTAACTCCTGCTTGGTCATCATTGGGATCGGAAAAGCCAAATCTGCATGTCGAGGCCAAGGCGTTTTATGTTCAACTTCATGTGCTTTTTCCTTGCCCTTGTCTTTGTTATGCTGGTTAATTCTTGACATTTTACTGGAAAACGAACAACATAATGTTTGCAAAGTGAGTTCCAAGTGCAAAGACTAGCACGCATATATATCAAGATGCTGTTTTGTGATAGCAAACATACATCATAATCGATTGGCCATAACAGATCATCTCAACAACTCAATTCCATGACTCACAACGCATTATGAAAATTACGAACAAAGATAATCTAAGAATTTGTGAATTCATGGGGATCGAGGATGTGCGCTTATGAAAAGTGACAAATGGCGGAGGATAAACACAATCAGTCTACGACACACATCGAATTTTTGCAAGAATTAGACAAAACACACAATTATCCTAAGAACATAAACCCTAGGTATTGAAATTTTCTACAAAATCTCACAAAAGTAGCAAATGGGTGGTCGAAATTCATGCCCTAATAGCCTACAAGGTAAATAACACACTATATCCACTTGTGGATGCATGAATCAAAGTAACAAATCTTGGCTGATTTTTCTCACCAAAATCGTGACTGTAAAATGGGATTTCGGAGTCATACTTTTGCTAATCGAGAAATCTGGGTTGGGGGTTTTGTAGAGCACGGAAAATTGGTGGGGATAGACACCAAAATCGCTCAAATCCGTTGAGAATCAAAGAAGTTATGGGAGATTGAAGGTTTTGCTTTGGTGAGGATCGACCGATTTTTAGAGTAAGGGAGAGAGAAAATCGCGATGGGGAAGAAGAAGATAAGTGGAAATAAACCGGAATTGAAACCAAAATACATACCTGGGTTGAAAATCGATCGATCCAGAGGTTGCATCGATCAATTTTTGCTTCTCGGAGGCATTGGCATCAATCGATACACACCTTGCATCGATCGATTTTTTGGTCTGCGGACTCTTCTGCATCGATCGATTGCGACCCCTTTTTTTGGGTTTAGAAACATCAATCTAAAAAGAACAAAATTTATTAAATCAGTGTCCTAAAAATCTAGAACATATATATATATATATAACTTACTGGTAGGTTGCCTCCCACCGAGCGCTTGTTTTAAGTCTTATAGCTCGACTCCTTTTGTGTTCTAGGTGGATGATAGATCTAAGGGGCTCGTATCTCCCTTAGCATGCCTTGGCTTCTTTCGGTGGTTCTCTGTATCTTCATCCTCGCCTAAAAAATCATCAGAGGTGTCCTTCACTTCGCATCCTCCTCTGCCTCCGATTGTGTAACGAGTATGTTTAGAGGTGAAACCAGGAGGTGCTGCTAGGTAGAAGGTTTCCTTGTCAACATTTGCCAGACACATTCTCCTATTTGGCCAATCCATAATGGTCCATGCTGTCGCTAAAAATGGTCTCCCAAGAAGTAAAGTTCATTCTTCATGCTACGTATTCGTGCTACTCGAAGAACCATGCCAACCGTGGTGGTTGTTGAACCATCTGTAAGTCCGATTCTCATCCTTGAAGGCTTCATGGTATCGATTTTCAATCGCTTTGCATCTGATTATGACATGAGGTTTATAGCGGCTCCCGAATCACATAGAGCATTGTTGATGTAGGAGCCAAAGATCTCACAGGGTACGACGAAGCGGCCTGGTTCTTCGAGCCTATGCAAGGTTCTAGGTTTAGACAATGTTTTCCTAGCTTCGTCAAACAAGTCTTCGATCTCATTCTTATCTTCTTTGCTATACCAAAAGAGCCTCTTCATTTCTGGGTATTTCTCCCATGCTTGGGTAAACGAGATGTGAAGTGGAATCTTCTTCATGATGGAGTGGAAGTCGTCTAGCAGATCTTCGCTTATTGAACGAGTTTCCCAATCTTCGCGTCCAGGAGGTCGTTCTCGGCTTGCCAATGGGATCCCTTTGCGTGGCCTTTTTCCTCTGATCCTCGCGGTCTGCCTTACCATCATGCATTGATGATCCACCCTTGATTCGGAGGTGTTATCTACATCCCTTGGCGCTATTGGAGAAATCTCCTCTTCGGTTATGGATTTTGAACATGAATGGTGTCTTCCACATCGGATAAACGCTTTTGGAGCGTCTTCAGTTCCTCAGAAAGATCAGCAGAGATGTCTCTGAGTCCCATGGTCTTACAAAGGATATCACTATGCCTTCCATCAATGTCGAAACGGATCTTTCGGAGTGTTTCCCCTGCTTGCTTTTGCCCATCCCAAAGGATATGAATGATCGAATTAGTTTCTTTTCCTTGCCTGCCAATCTCTTTCATCTCTCTATCAACCTTGAGTGCTATGGTTTCAGTGGTATTGGGTTGTTTTCCATGAGTTCTATGGATTTGTTAACATGCTTGACGAAAATCTGGTTCTTCTCAATTCCGTGGGTTTGGTTCAGATGCATCTCTTCTATCTGCTTCACCCTTTTTCAAGTTGTTGTACATGGGCATGAATATCATCAAATTTCCCTCCGAGATCATTTTTGATATGGTCAAACCTTGCATCAAGCTCGAACAAGGACTCTTTCTGATTTTTCAACAGTGTATGCATCATGGTCTCTAAAGACTCGTTGGGGACGTGATTGTAGGGACGAGATGGTGGTTGTGGCCAATCTTGGCCTTGGTGCGAGTGAGCTTGGGTTGGTCGATATGTGTAGGAACTTGGCATTGGGATGTAATCACCAACGGGTCCATGTATTATAGGCGATCGCCTCTGAGTTTCGCGAGAGAGGGGTGGTCGATAGCCGTTGAAGTTACCATCGTTTCCCGAGTAGAGATCAATCCTAGAAAGTCCCTAAAATACAGGATATAACATCTTAGACTAAAATTTAAATTCAAAATTGAAGGTAACGCTATTGGTCCCCGGCAACAGCGCCAAACTGATTTAGGTGTTTTATCACGTAGTCAATTAACTAAAGTGTGCACTACTGCAATCATAACAGTATGTCAATGTAGTACTTTAGGATCGAATCCACAAAGACCAAGGTTACACTACGATTCTCACAAGATGAAATTAAGCTAAGACGATAATAAGGCTTGATTTGCGGAGTAATGAAAATAACTAAAAATGGTATGAATTCAATAGAAGAAAAACGTTAGGTCAAGGGTTTCTTCGCGGGTATCCATTAATCATGAATCAAACAATTATTCAGGGAATGAATAAACACAAGTTTCAAACTCAAACATAAATATCTAACCAATCATTTCCGTGGTATTGATTACTAAATCTAGGAACCTAAAATCCTAACTTCTGTTGAATATAAAGTTCTAGACCAGCATTAACGAATTGGTTCAATATGTTCACGAATCGCCTTAACATCAACTTCCGTTGGCTAAGGACAATTCCCTCGCTTATGTTCTTTCTAGCAACCTATAACACTTCCGTGGTATAGATTAAACCCTAGATCATAGGCAAGCGGTCAACTTAGCCTAAGCAATAAGCACAACAATAAGCGAAAACCACAAAAGATAAATCCATATCTATGTCTAATTCAATGATTCATGGATCCCCTTGAAACACTAAACCTAACTATGAGACTACTCAGACATGGCAATGAAGAACAAGCAAGGAGATAGAGAGAAACTCATAATAATAATGAAAGTAAATGAAAGGGTTTAGAATTCTTCTCAATATATGCAGAGATTCTTCTTCTTGTTTATAAAATCAATAGCCAAAATCTGAGTAGAATAGAGAGCAGTCAAAAGAGAGATAGCCTAAAAAGTGGCTGAGAATAATGTATAAATAGGGTTCTGGGCGAATTAGGTCAGAATAGGTAGTTTTCGGGGAAAAACAGAAAAATCAGAAGTTTCCTTTTCCTTCTCGCCGGCTGGCATCGATCGATTTTGGTTCTTGTGGACATGCTCCATCAATCGATGCACTCCTTGCATCGATCGATTCTGGCTCTTCGGAGGGTGATGCATCGATCGGCTCCAATTGTGCATCGATCGATTTTGGTTCTTCTGGGCATGCTCCATCGATCGATTCTGGTTCTTCTGATGGTGTTGCATCGATCGATGCACTCTTTGTATCGATTGATTCTTGCTCTTTTTGTACCGTTCCATGCGTTTTTGCCCACGTAACTCCAATTTCTTCCGTAAACGCCTTTTTACCTGAGATAACTAAATAAAGAACTAAAATACTCTAAAAACAAACTTTGACTCGAAAAAATACTCAAAAGAAACACCAAAACATGTGTTAGAAAACAGTAAAAACCAAGCATATCATAAGACGCTTTCTTTCTACGATTAAGCTCACCTCGATACCAACGTCGAGCTAAACGACTTTAAACAAAAGCGCTCAATGGGAGGGAACCCATTTTAGGTACGTTTTTCTTTCTAGTTTTTCTTTCTTTTTCTACTTACTTTTTATTTTCTTAGTTTTCAGTTTTCTAAAATAACCAAAAAACCCAAAAACAAAATTCAAAAAACCGAAAACACAAAAAGATATAGACACGGTACGAAGCTGCTTGGTCCATCGTGAAACGCAAGGAAGGACTTGACCGCAAAAGAAGCTCTGCAGTGGCTGCACAAGCCAGACCCACGGCGAACTAGCCCTTGGTCGCGGTCGCGATCAACGGAACCGCAACTACCTTGCCATTAGCCGCGGCTGCAGCCCTTTGACCTGCGGCCAGCCCCTGACGATCCCGATCGACTCCGTTCAATCCCCAATCGATTCCCATCCATTCCCAAACATCCCCACATCCATTTCCATCACCATATCATCATCTACCATCCCTAAATCACCACCATTCCATTCGCAAATCCATTCCCCAACCGCATCCATGTAAGTTTTCTTTTTCCTTAAACTCTTTCAATTATTACATACATCTATTATTCATCCTTACCCGATGTATTTCACTCTGAGGACAGTGTGATTTAAGTATGGGGGAGGATTACATCCCTTACTAACCACCACTTCTTTCATTTGTTTTTGCATTTTACATTTTTCGACGTTTTTCTTAAAAAATTTCAAGTTTTTTTAAAAGCGTAGGAATACGTTTTGAGGGAATGATGAAAGGAAACAAAAGCCTTAAAGAGTTTAGGTTGGTCGAAATAATTATGAGGCATACACGGTTCGTTTGTGAGAAGTATGTCATTCCGAGCCCACATAAAAGTCTAAGTCTGGGGGAATGACAGAAAACTTCTGTTTTCGGAAGAAGAAAGTGCAACATTTTTACGCAAGAAGAAGTCACTGGCAGTACAAGAAAACTGTCAATTTCCAATGAAAATTTACGACCTTTTTAAATCGATGTAACTTTACATCGACATTACGACGAATTTACGACGTAATATGTGTTCGATGTAAAATAGTCGTAAATATTTGTCGTTGTAAAATCGTCGTAACGTTACGACGACAACATAAATCGTCGTAATATCGATGTAAAGTTACATCGATATTACGACGAATATGGCTTTTTCATATTACGTTGATATTACGGCGATTTCACGTCGCATCTTCCCAGTTAGGTAGACCACGTTTTTTAATACGTCCACCTACTAAATTTACATCGTATTTACATCGTAAAATTTGTTGTAAATCCGTTGGAAAATCGTTGGTAATTCTAAAAAAATTTCTATAAATACAACCTAACTTCAAACGAAAGATTCAAAAAAACAAAAAAACAAACACTTAAAAAAACTATAATTTTTTTTATAATAAAATGTCTATATACGAACTACGAAAATATATGTATACGCAAAAGGATACGGAGGGAGATTTGACGGAAGAATTCAAAGAGGGGCTTGGAATATTCATGTATCAGGCCATAAATATGTAAACAACCCTGGAAAGTGGTACGATGTTATGTCCTTGTCGTAAATGCAAGAATACGAGATATACGTTTATTGAGACGGTGTGGAAGCATTTACTAAATAGAGGATTTATGCTGCAATATTATGTTTGATATCAACATGAATAGGGTTTTGAAAGAACTCAAGCAACGAATAGTAGTAGTAATTATCAAGGTCGAGTAGAATCAAATTATCAGGGTAGTTATCATCGTGGTCAACATCAATTTGATCAGGGTGCAGATCATGATAAGATGCATGCCATGGTTAATGATGCATTTCATGAAACAAAGGATGACAATAGTACTGTTGAGGAACCCAACGTAGATGCGAAGCGATTTTATGATATGCTAGACGCTGAAAATCAGCCACTCTAAGATGGATGTAGAGAATGTCAGTCTAAATTATCGTTAGCTGCTAGGATTATGACAATTAAAACTGATCATAACTTAGCTGGGGTTTGCATGGATGATTGGGCTTATCTTATTAAAGAGTATTTGCCAGAGGATAATTTGGCTGCCGAAACATACTATGAGATATAGAAGTTGGTGTTTAGTCTTGGGCTGCCTTCGGAGATGATAAATGTATGTGTTGACAATTCTATACTTTTTTGGAAAGATGATGATAAGCTGCAGGAATGTCAATTTTGCCAAAAACCGAGATTTAGGCCGCAAACAATTGGGCGTACTAAGATACCATACCAACGGATGTGGTATCTTCCTATAACTGATAGGTTGAAACGATTGTATCAATCTGAAAGGACAGCTGCATCGATGAGGTGGCATGCAGAACATTCACAGAGAGAAGGAGAAGTGACTCACTCGTCAGATGCAAAAGCTTGTAAACACTCTAACACGGTACACCCCGATTTTGCTAACTCTAAGCGAAATGTGTATCTTGGTCTTTGCACTGATGGATTTAGTCCATTTAGTATGTCTGGTAGGCAATATTCTTTGTGGCCAGTTATCGTAACTCCTTATAACCTTCCCCCAGATATGTGCATGCAAAGGAAATTTCTTTTCCTGAATATTTTAGTCCCTGGTCCCAATCATCCATAGCGGTCACTTGATGTGTTTTTGCAGCCTCTCATACATGAGTTGAAACAATTGTGATATATAGGAGTTCGGACATAAGACTGTTTGAGGAAAAAAAAATTTACGAATGCGTGCGGTGCTTATGTAACGAATATCAAAAATAAAATCCAATAATTCCAATCCTATCTAATTTAAATCATATCTAATTTCAATCCTATCTAATAATTTAAATCCTATCTAATATTAAAAAATTTATTATTTAACAAATCATAAATCAAAAACATTTTTTTACCATATCTTAGAGAGAGAGGGATGTCTAGAGAGAGAGAGGAGGAAGGTTGTGAGCGAGGAGGAGAAATCTGGGGTTGTATATATAAACTTTGTGGCCGTCGTAAATCCGATGGTAATTTACGAAGATTTTACGACATAAAATCGTCGTAAACCATGAAACCGAATAGTAAAACAATAAGAAACATTTCCCAAAGCGGGAAATTTTCCCCCCACGCGACAAATATAATTTCGGTTTACGACGGATCTGTCGTAAAATCGTCGTAATGTACCATCGATATTACGACGTATCCGTCGTAAAGTCGTCGTAATATTTGAAATCTATACTCTAAACCCTAAACCATAATACACATATCCGTCTTGTATTAACGAAGTATATCTATACATCCAAAACTTCTGATTGTACACAATACAATCAATAATGACGATTAAATCTAACATATGGTAAATTTCCTTATCTCCGCTTAATACTCTATAACATTCATTGTATAAGTTTCTTTGTAACATGCATGAATTATAAAATGTTAATAATTTCGGTATTACGTCAAACAATGAATCGAGAACTTACGTAAAATAATGTAATTGATGCAAAACCAAACATATATAACCTATACTCAACCCTATCAAGTATTACGATGACATTACGACGATTTAAGACATATTCGTCGTAATATCGTCGTAACACTATCCGTCGTACAATCGTCGTAATGTACCATCGATATTACAACGATTAGGACTACAGTCGTCGTAAATTACCATCAGATTTACGACGGTTAAATGTATATTTGGGGTTTAGGGTTTAGGGTTATGTAATAAAGTTTAACTAACCCTAATATACGTGTTTCATTCAAAAACACTGTTAATTCATCAATGTTTTGTCAATTTTCTATTAGTTTAATAATTTTACAACAGAAACTAAAATATTAATTCACATAACATCTAGTATAAGGTAAACCTTACGATCCCATCTTCGATTACCTCCGCTCATTAATATTACCAAAAATTATGTTTATTATACAAATTAATAAATTACATATATATATGCTTTCAATCAGAATCATCATCTTCGTTGGGTTCATCATCTTCATTGCGTTCATCATATTCAGGGTCATCATTATCGTCACTTTCTTCAAACTCGTCGGAATCGCCTTCTTCTTATGTGTCGTCAGATAGATATTCAAGTTGTCTTTTTCGTGGATCAATTAAAAGAACATTCTCCGTAATCTAAGTATCTGTAATGTCAAGGTAAGAATCTTGTTTCATTGGAAGATTATCAACACCAAAAATTTTACCCATTGGAGCTATTTTAATATCCGATAACCATGAGATCCCAGTGGTTCGAACTCGCGGATATGGAACGAACGTTACTTGTTCTGCTTGTGATGCTAGGATGAATGGCTCAAACTTGTTGTAACGTTGTTATTTGTTTACTTCAACCACACCAAATTTGTTAATTCGCAGCTCTCGACCGACTGTTGGATCGAACCAATCACATTTGAAGAGAACGCATTTCAACATAACAAGTCCGGGGTACTCCACTTCAATTATTTCCTGCAAAACCCCATAAAAATCTATTTCACCCCTAACACATACTCCGTAGTTGGTAGTTGCCCGAGGAACGCCGTACTTGTATGTATGAAATACGTAACCACGGATAAAATACATGGGTGCTGTCGTTATCTTCCCGATAGGGCCTAGGAGTAACTCATGAAACCAAAATGGATATGCGGGATCGCCATGATCAATCTATTATAAGTGTGCATGTAAGATTGAAAGCCGATCTAATTAAATGAAATATTTATAACTATATTAACTTACTTGCGTCTTCAACCACTCAACAAAATGACGATCTTTACGGTCGTTTATTTCATTATCTGAAATCCCTTCAATGCATTCTCGTACCTAGGTAACAAATAAGCTGCAAAATACATATATAGACATATTAAAATTAACACATTCAATTATAATTATATTAATTACTTATTAATGACTGATTAATTAAATAGTTTTGTTACCTTTCGTAAAGACTCACTTCATCGCAGTTTAGGAGGATGTACGTATGTGCGATGTGCCTGTCATGCTCGTTATCCCACCAAACTTCCTTCAATTTTCCATCAGCTGGGACGACCGATTGGTGAGAAGATGTCTGGGACACCCTCTACTGCATAAATTCGTCCCACACCGCCATCATCGTATCGACGGGGAGCCCGTTTGCGTGTGCCGTCTTTTGTAGCGAAATAATATGAAGTGAAGTGTGAAGTTTCTTCTGTCAAACTTCCTGCAACAATTGATCCTTCAACCCTTGTTAGATTTTTTGCCTTTCTCTTTAAATGTTTCATGAAGCGCTCGCATGGGTACATCCACCTAAACTGAACAGGGCCTCCTAGTTCTGCTTCGTGAGGGAGATGAATAGGAAGATGTTCCATAACATCAAAAAAACTCTGGGGGATCCCGGATTGGAATATTAGCAGCTAGCTGTGCAATTACATCTTCTGACAACGTCCGTGTACTAAGATCCCGGAAAAATGCTCTGATGTCTGCAAAGACAAAATTATATATATTGTAACATATATATATATATATATATATATATAATTATTCTCAACAATTTTATATGTGATGAAGTATCTTACCTCCAATTGCTTCATGAACATTTCCTGGAAGGAGTTCGGCAAATGCGAAAGGAAGTAAACGTTGCATAAACACGTCGCAGTCATGACTCTTCATCCCTGAAAACTTTTGTCCTTTCTCAACAGATTTAGCAAGATTGGATACATACCCATCAATAAACTTCACGTCAGATGAAACCCAATTGAACAACGATGCCTTTTCTTCTGCACCCAACCGAAATATAGGAACTAGTGATTTTCCGTTGCTCAATATATGCAACTCATTTCTGTTGGAAATATCAGGCAAGTCCAACCTTGACTTTCTACTATCTTTGGTTCTTTCTTTTATGAACACTGTATGCATGATGTTATTAAAAACGTTTTTCTCAATGTGCATGACATCAAGATTGTGTCTCATCAGATAATATTTCCAGTGCGGAAGATCCCAAAAAATTCTTTTCTTGTACCAATTGTGATTCACCCCGTATCCATCAGGCATATTAGCTGGAGTGTGCCAATTTCCCCCACGTTTCACAGTTTTTAGTCCCCCAAAATAATCTATTTGCGCTTCTAGATCTTCCCCAGATAGATACACTGGTGGGGGACACACACGATTTTTTTCTTCCTAAACAAGCGCTTGTTTCTCCTATATGAATGGTTGATTGGTAGAAACCGGCGGTGACAATCAAACCATCATGTTTTTCGACCATGTTTCAGTTGAAACGCATATGTCCGATCGATGCAATAAGAACAAGATAACCTTCCATATGTCGTCCAACACAATTATTTATATAGATGAGAATTAAGCTAAGTGATCAATGATAGTGAAAGCATAATGTAAATTAAAACGGTTGTAAATTCGATTGGAGAAAGATAAGTTCATGGTATTTCTCAGGAAATCAATGAATGCAGATAAACTAACTAACATGATTTAGATTTAGCGCGGTTCTTGAACTCAAATCACTAAGGTATAATTAACCAACTCTCATTGCGAAAACTATCTAAGTCTAAATCCTAGAATTCCAAATCTCTTTGCGAATCCTAAAGGCTAAACCAGCTTTTAGTTCAAGTTTGATTTGTTCACAAAACAATTAACCCAAATCTCTTTGCGAATAGTTATTTTTCTCACCCTAGGTTATGTCAGGTAATTAATCGCACTCTCGTGCCTAATCAATTATCCTAAGATCTAAGTTCTAGGTGATCAATCTAGAATTAGCTTTGGAAACAACCTATGGCGAAGAACTAATTCATATGGTGAATATTAATAACTAATTAAACTAGCATTCAGAGAAAACTCTTATGAGAACCCTAAAGCTAACAAGAGATCTAGTCAGACATGGAAATTGAAACAATAAACATGTTTGAATAAATCATCAAATAAAATAGAAAGAGTAACAAGAGGGTTCGAAATCTTCTCTCGGACGAACAGAGTTTCAGACTTGTCTCCTTTCAAAAGCTCTCTCACAAAACCAAAGTAAAATAAAGTATAGCCATGAAAGTGGTTGTAAAATCATATTAAATAACCTAAATCACGTTTTGGGGCTTCTTGTAAATAATAAAGTCTTCTGGGCCATTTTTCAATTCTTCAACTCTTCATTAAAGTCGCGGTCGTGTCTGCTGTAGTGAGTATCGACCGATACTAGGCAGTATCAATCGACACTGAGGCTTCAAATCGGGTATTCAGCTACACGAACCTCTGCTTTGATCCAAAATGCTCCAGAAAGCTCCAATATCTCCAATTATGCTCCGAACGTGCTAAAACCTGTAAAAGACTCTAAAACACTACAAAATAGTAGAAAGACTCTATAAAACGGACTTATATCATGGCTTAAACGGGGTAAAAACCATGATATATCAACTCCCCCAGACTTAGCATTTGCTTGCCTTCAAGCAAAACAGAAAACTAAACCGGAGAAAGAAGTTTGAAAACATAGAGACTCACATGTTCTTGAAACATTGCAATGACCATTTTTCTTAGTGCTCCAAGTATCACCTAACCAGTTTTAGATCTAACCACCATGTACTTCTCCGTAGACATTCGCATCTTCCCAGACCACACACATTATTTCACAACATCGTTCAATCAAGCCTTCCTCACCAGTTTCATCGCTGCGATTAATACCAAGAACCTTCTAGATTCTTTCCTATACAATATCATGACAAGGAACCACCCTTTTTCACACTTTTGGTATCATTTTCTCTCCCCAGACTTATTTCTTATTATGTTCTCTTTTCTATTTTTATATCTGCATATACACATCAAGGTATGAGACGCGAGTATTAATGGTGTTTGCCACCAAATCCCCGGTTCTTCCCTCTAAATGTATCAAAAGATGTAAGCGAATAATGGCATCATAGGAAAATCCTAGCCTCGCTTCCAATCTTTTGTGTGATCATTCCTCACCAAGTAGAATAATGGGATCGCTGGAAATTTTCCTAACCCTCTACTCAGAAGAAAATCATTTCATCTTTTAATGCATCTTATTTTTTAACTTGTAACAGGATACCATCACTTTAAACACATGGGTTACTTTGTCAGATACGCATGAGGAATCAAGCTCTATGAGTACTAACCACGTTGATAAAGTGCAAAATTTGGCTCAGGCTTTAAAGAACTTTGCTGTAAACATGAGTGTCTTTTAGTTAACTGATCAGCCTTTGGATTTTTCATTAGTCGATCTAGAACTGATTCTGTAAAAATGGTCACTTAGAAGCAAGGTCAAATCAATAGAGTCAAGAAAAAGATCACAGTCTCCGACAGATTTTGACTCAATAAAACAACGAATGACTCAAAAACGACTGACTCTTAGAAAAACAAAAACAATGTCAGAGAGTACCTCCCCTAGACTTGAACAACACTGTCCCCAGTGTTATCTAGCCTAGAGTTGGTGAAATAAAGCAAAAGAACCAAGTGGAACTGTGAAAAACGAAAAATTACCGTACTGGAGCACGAGTGTCGACCGACACCCAACTTGGTATCGATCGATACCAAGTATTGGTCGACATGATGAACTTTCCTCATTCGCGTAGGGTGTCGACCGATACCAGTAGGGTATCGATCGACACACTGGCGGTTCCGAGTTTCTGCTTTTTGGTTATCCTGACACAAACACAAAACAAAAAATAAAAATAAAAAGACTCAAAAACAAAACTCACCAGTGGGTTGCCTCCCACCAAGCGCTCGTTTAATGTCATTAGATTTACTGTACCACCATTCAGGCAGTGGGTGCATCCTCCAGAGGCATCATGTGTCCTTCTGGAATCTCGGCTTTCGCCTAATAATGTTTCACCCTTTGTCCATTGACCGTGAACTCTTCGCCTGAAGGATTTGTCAGGACAATCGCACCATGTGGTCTAACTTCCTTGACTGTGAAAGGACCTGACCAACGAGAACACAATTTACCAGGAAACAAATGCAAACGAGATTCATACAGAAGTACCTGATCATTTGGTTCAAAGTGTCTAGAGATGATCTTCTTGTCATGGCATGCCTTAGTCCTCTCCTTATACAGCTTCGAGTTCTCATAGGCAAGATGCCTAATCTCATCGAGCTCATTCAGCTTCATCAATCGCTTCTCAGCGGTAGACTTGATGTCAAAATTCATCAAATTTGTAGCCCATGCTGCCTTGTGCTCGATTTCCACTGGAAGATGGCATGCTTTTCCATACAGCAAGTGAAACGGTGTAGTCCCAAGTGGTGTCTTGAAAGCAGTCCTGTAAGCCCAAAGTGCGTCATCCAGCTTCACAGACCAATCCTTCCTGGTAACATTCACTTTCTTCTCTAGAATCTCTTTGATCTGCCTGTTGGAAACCTCAACTTGTCCACTGGTCTGAGGGTGATAGGGAGTAGCAACACGATGGTTCACACCATACTTCTTCAGAAACCTCTCGAAAATCTTGTTGATAAAGTGAGAGCCACCATCACTTATAACAATTTGAGGTACTCCAAATCGGGAGAAAATAATGGTCTTAAACAGCTTAAGAACCACCGAAGAATCATTGGTTCTGCTAGCAATGGCTTCAACCCACTTAGACACATAATCCACAGCAACCAAGATGTATTTGTTTCCATATGACGAAGGAAAGGGACCCATAAAATCAATGCCCCAACAATCAAAAATTTCAACCTCAAGGATGAAATTATGTGGCATCTCATGTCTCTTACTGATTTTCCCTCTCCTCTGACAGGCATCGCACCGCGAAATGAAAGCATGAGCGTCCTTAAACATAGTAGGCCACCAGAAACCTGCTTGAAGAACCTTGGACACTGTCTTGAAAGTGGCAAAGTGTCCAGCATAGTCGGATCCATGGCAATGAAACAACACCTTAGGTACCTCTGATTCAGCAATGCATCACCTGTAAATACCATCAGAACAGTGCTTGACAGGTAAGGTTCATCCCAAAAGAATCGCCTTATGTCGCGCATGAACTTCTTCTTGTTATACTTCTTGAGGTGCTTTGGTTCTGCATGTGCAGCGAGGTAGTTGGCAATATCAGCATACCATGGTTAATCAGAATTGGCTGCAGCCACTAGATACTCCTCCGAAACACCAAGGTGTTCAACAGTCAAAACCGTTTTGGAAATCGCCGGGTATGGACCGACACCATAGGAGTGTCGATCGATACTGAGACCTGCAATTCGTAGGAATTGCTGAGTTTCTGCGAAACCCATCTGAAACTCGGTTTCAATGAAGTAAATGAATTCCTGTGGTAGTTGATCATCAATAGGGACGTCTGCATCGATCCGAATCCTCGAGAGATGATCAGCTACCCCGTTCTCTACTCCTTTCTTGTCCTTTACCTCGATGTCGAAACCCTGTAGCAAAAGAACCCAACGACAAAGGCGAGGCTTAAGATCCTTGTTCTGCATCAGATACTTAAGAACAGTATGAACAATTACTTTGCTCCCAATCACGTAGGATCGAAATTTCTCAAATGAGAAAACAACTGCAAGTAGTTCCTTCTGTGTGGTGCTGTAGTTCCTCTGAGCATCATCCAATGTCCTGCTGGCATAGTAGATGACGTGCAGCTTCTTGTCCTTTCTCTGACCCAGAACAGATCCAACAGCAAAATGACTAGCGTCGCACATGATCTCAAAAGGCAATGTCCAATCAGGAGATTGCACAACAAGAGCACTCACCAAAGCCCTTTTAATCTCCTCAAAGGCTTTAAGACATTCAGGTGTGAAATCGAATTTGATCTCCTTGCATAATAAAGCAGTGAGTGGGCGTGCTATCTTGGAGAAATCATTGATAAACCTCCTGTAAAACCCAGCATGACCAAGGAAGTTTCGAATATCTTTCACAGAATTTGGTGGTTGGAGGATTTTGGCTTTGTCAACTTCGATCCCAGCCTCAGAAACCTTGTGCCCAAGCACGATGCAATCCTGAACCATAAAGTGACACTTTTCCCAGTTAAGGACCAAGTGTTTCTCTTCACACCTATGTAGCACCTTGCACAAGTTAGCCAAACAGTCTTTGAACGATGATCCATACACTGAAAAATCATCCATGAACACCTCCCTAAAATCCTCAATCATGTCTGTGAAGATAGACATCATGCATCTCTGAAAAGTTGCTGGAGCGTTACATAATCCAAATGACATTCTCCTATATGCGAATGTGCCATATGGACATGTAAAAGTTATCTTCCCTTGGTCATCTGGATGTATCGGAATCTGGAAGAAACCTGAATAGCCATCGAGAAAACGGTAGTAGGGATGACTAGCCAACCTCTCCAACATCTGGTCAATGAATGGCAATGGGAAATGATCCTTCCATGTAGTTGCATTCAACTTCCTGTAGTCAATGCACATTAGATGTCCAGTGATAGTTCTAGTAGGAATCATCTCATCCTTTTCATTCTTCACCACGGTTATCCCTCCTTTATTAGGAACAACGTGCACTGGACTGGACAAAGAGCTATCCGAAATAGCATAGATAACACCAGCTTTCAAAAGCTTCATCACTTCCTTTTTGACCACTTCCATCAGATTCGGATTCAGCCTCCTCTGATGCTCAATTGAGGTCTTTGACTCGTCCTCAAGATGAATCCTATGCATGCACAGGTCTGGTGAATTACCAGAAATGTCATCAAGAGAATAGCCAAGAGCTTTGCAATATTTGCGCAGCTTACTCAGCAGTAAGGCAATCTCTGTGTTGTTCAAAGAAGCATTAACAATTACTGGGTATGTAGAATTAGGACCAAGAAAGCTATACCTCATATTTGGTGGGAGTGGTTTTAGTTCCACCTTAGGAGCATTCTCTGCACTCCAATCTCCAAGTCCAGCAGCTTGCTTAGAGCTTTCGACCAACTCTCCTTCTAGTCAAAGGGTATCGACCGATACTAGGGGGGTATCGATCGATACTGGCGATGCCGAATCGAGCATCTTAGAGTATCCAGCAATATCTTCACACAGATGGACCTCTGAAGTGGCTGAAAAGACCAATGCTCTCTCTAGTGGATCCTCAGGATGCATCTCAAGGAAGTACTCTTCAGCTATGTCACTGAAAGTGTCTACAAAGAAAGACTGCACGTCGATGGGTTGTCGCTTCATCATCTTATACATATTGAAAGTCATGACCAAATCACCGATGTTGAGGGCGATCTTCCCATTCCTGCAATCAATCAAAGCACCAGCTATTGCAAGGAATGGTCTGCCTAGGATAAGAGGATCCTTAGGTTCAGCATCGTACTCCAAGACGATGAAATCAGTTGGGATCAAGCAATTTTCAATCTTAATCGGGACATCTTCGAGTAACCCCTCTGGAAGTCTAACTGACCGATCAACAAGTATCAGGGAGATCCTCGTGGCTTGTGAAGTCTGTCATCCCCATCCTTTTGGAAACTGAATATGGCATGAGGTTGACACTTGAGCCAAGGTCACATAGGGAACGCTCAAATCTGTTTGTGAATATCGTACAATCCAACATAAAACTCCCTGGGTCTGGCAACTTCTTTGAGATCCTGTTGGTCAGGATTGCACTGCACTCATAAGTAATCATCAAGCATCCTTCTTCAAGGTTCACGTTGCTGGATACGATCTTCTTGACATATCTCCTGAAGGCTGGAGAAGTTTTGATGGCATCGATAAAAGGAAGTTCAACGATCAACTTTTCCATAATTGCCTTGCATCTAGAGTCTTCTACCTCCTTCTTAGTCTTCCAGAAGCTCTGGGATAAGGTATCCTCGGTGTGTAAACTCTTTCTGCAACTACATTAGGCACTTCCTTCGAAATCTTAGGAGTCGATTCGTCTGCAGGATCAGTATAGACCGACACTGAAGTGGTATCGATCGATACACGTGGTTTGGATTTGTCCCGTGAAAGTATTTTGATAGGTGTCGATCGATGCTGGCTAGTGTCGATCGATACTGGAGCGATTTCGGTATCCTCATCATCAAAATCGACGAAAATATCTACAGTTTGGCCAATTTTTGCTCCTGGAGTGACCTCCTTTCCACTCATCAAGGTAATTGCATTGATGTGAGCCCTTGGGTTCTCTACTTTCCCTGGAAGAAAACCTTCTTGCCTTTTCACAGCCTCTGAAATCTGAGATATCTGAAGTTCTAGTTTCTTCTGCTGAATATTAATAGCGTCGATCCTTCCACTCAGATCATTGTATAGGACATCAATCTTCCCATTGAAATCTACAGTGAGCTTCTGCTGTCCTTGAAGAAGCTGTTCAAACATAGACTCTATCTTGCTATCTGGGAGCTTAGCAGGTTTGGGCTGATAAGATGAACTTCCATAGTTCCTGGTATACCCACTGTTCTGAGATGATTTCTGACCAAACTGATCCGAACCTCCTTGATGAGGGTTGTTGTTGAAGTTTTGGTTGTTGTTGAATTGATTCCTCTGACCTTGAAAACCAGAACCACCAATGTAGTTAACATCCTATAATTCATCTTCGTTGAATACCTCAACATCTTCAGCAAAGTGAACGACCTTCGTTATCTTGCCCATCAGAAGACTGTGCATATAATCTAACTTGGCTTGAACATCAGCAATCTGTGAACAATCCATGTTACCAGCTAGCTTCTTCTGCCCAAAATCAGCATTCTTGGTGCTATTACTAGACGTCAAGTTCTCAATCAGTACATAAGCATCATCAAGATACCTGGTGTTGAAGTTTCCATTGCTCGAAGCATCCAAAGCCATCTGGTACCTCCAATCAATTCCTCTGAAGAAGAATCCCATCAGCTGAACATCAGAGTATCCGTGATGTGGATAGTCTCTCTGGTATGATCTGAATCTCGTGCAAGCAGCCTTGAACTCTTCAGTACGGCCCTGAGAAAACTGGGAGATCTTGTTCCTCAGATCTTCGGATTGTGCATCATCATAGAAGTTGTTCAAGAAAGCAGTCTTAGTCTCTTCCCAGTTAGTCAGTGATCCAGGTGGTAACTGCTTCAGCCAGTAAGTTGCATCTCCACCAAGAGAGTATGGGAAGAGCTTGCAGAAGAGGTAGTCGTAGGACACTCAATTGCTCTTGATGCTAGTGACCAAATCCTCAAACCTCTCAATATGGTCCATAGGATGTTCATTGGAAAGACCATGAAAAAGGTGCTGACCCACAAGAGTGTAGTATGCAGGTTTCAGCTCAAAGTCATTCCTCTGAAAAGCAAGAGGACGAATCGCTGATCGATTGGCATTAAACTGATCAGGCCTGTTGTACTCACCAATCGTTCTACCACGATTAACCACAACGTTCCCAGCGACAACATGAGCAGGTGGAATGATGTTCCCCTCTCCATCCAGACGTTGTCCTCTCTCATTACACAACATACCCTCTTGGTCTCTATAAGCACCAGCATCATCTTGAACCAAAATCACTGGATTGTTCATCTCTGCTGGCTTCTTTGCTTTTCTGTTTGTGCATTCCAAAAGTGCTAGCTTCTCCAATGACAGTTCAACTAGCTGAGTGCTCTTGTTCCTTCTGGTTTCACGATTAGGCATACACCTGAAATCAAAAGTCAAGAACGTTAGTACACGATAACACGATTAGTATCGACCGACACTGTGTGGTGTCGATCGATATCAACAAAAAGAGAACGACGAGTATCGACCGACACTAGATAGTATCGACTGATACCGACGAACTTAGTCAAAATTCTCAAACTAAAATCTAATGGCGAATTGAGTCCCCGGCAACGGTGCCAAATTTGATATGCTCAAATTAATACCCTATAAGTACTAAAGCAGTAGTTGTAGTAAAGTAGGGGTCGAACACAAGGACTCACAGAAACCCACAATAGATTATATAGATGAGAATAAAGCTAAGTGATCAATGATATTGAAAGCAGAATGTAAATTAAAACAGTTGTAAATTCGATTGGAGAAAGATAAGTTCAGGGTATTTCTCAGGAAATCAATGAATGCAGATAAACTAACTAACATGATTCATATTTAGCGCGGTTCTTGAACTCAAATCACTAAGGTATAATTAACCAACTCTCGTTGCGAAAACTATCTAAGTCTAAATCCTATAATTCCAAATCTCTTTGCGAATCCTAAAGTCTAAACCAGCTTTTAGTTCAAGTTTGATTTGTTCACAAAATAAGTAAACCAAATCTCTTTGCGAATAGTTATTTTGCTCACCCTAGGTTCTGTCAGTTAATTAATCGCACTCTCGTGCCTAATCAATTATCCTAAGATCTAAGTTCTAGGTGATCAATATAGAATTAGCTTTGGAAATAACCTATGGCGAAGAACGAATTCAGATGGTGAATCCTAATAACTAATTAACCTAGCATTCAGAGAAAACTCTTATGAGAACCCTAAACCTAACAAGAGATCTACTCAGACATGGAAATTGAAGCAATAAACATGTTTGAATGAATCATCAAATAAAATAGAAAGAGTAACAAGAGGGTTCGAAATCTTCTCTCGGACGAACAGAGTTTCAGGCTTGTCTCCCTTCAAAAGCTCTCTCACAAAACCAAAGTAAAATAAAGCAAAACCAAAGTAAAATAAAGCATAACCATGAAAGTGGTTGTAAAATCATATTAAATAACCTAAATCACGTTTTGGGGCTTCTTGTAAATAATAAAGTCTTCTGGACCATTTTTCAATTCTTCAACTCTTCAATAAAGTAGCGGTCGTGTCTGCTGTAGTGAGTATCGACCGATACTAGGCAGTATCGATCGACACTGAGGCTTCAAATCGTGTACTCAGCTACACGAACCTCTGATTTGATCCAAAATGCTCCAGAAACCTCCAATATCTCCAATTATGCTCCAAACGTGCTAAAACCTGTAAAAGACTCTTAAACACTACAAAATAGTAGAACGACTCTATAAAACAGACTTATATCATGGCTTAAACGGGGTAAAAACCATGATATATCATCGTTTACCCCGGTTAGATCCGCTTCGTCCGCCAAATACTTATTGGTACGTAAGCTAATTTTTTTTGTTTTTGTCATTAATATCTATTTTTAACTTATAATGATATTTTTATATTTCAGGTTTAAGGAGGACAACAAAGTCGGGGAATGTGTATGAGACCATTAAAGCCTATTTCGAGGAGCTTCACCGCAATTGGTATGCCGTTCCAGGCGACGTCGTTGAGACGTGGTTCAAATGTTTTGCGGTAATTTTATCGTTTTAATTTTTTTTGCAATAATTAATTATTTTTATTTAATCGTTTCTAATTTTTTTCTTGTTTTTTATAGCAAAAATGGCACTGGGATGTTTCGATCAACGAGACGGTGAAGACGGAGTTTAAAAAGAAGTGAAAATTGCGGCTCAACAATACCGTCTCCGATTGGAAGCGGAAGTGGGAGGTTGAGGGCGATGAGGCGAAGCCCCCATACATGTCTTCTAAAGTTTGAAACGGCTTGAAGACCTACTGGCTGGATCCGCATTCGTAGCAAGTGGCAGCTAAGTGTTAAGCTTCTCGGAACACTATAGGTCCAGACGGTCGTCCCGCGGTGTTGTCACATACTTCGGGTCAAACGTCATTTGCGGGAAGGCGTCTTCAAATGGTATGATTTTTTTCTAATAATTTTGTTTTCCTGCTTTTGTTATTAATTGAATTTAATCTTTAACCCTTTATTATTTTTCGAATGTCATTTGTTTAGGCAAACGGAGGCGAACTTCCTCCGATGACTAGAGTTTTTGAGGAAACTCACAAAAAGAAAGACGGTTCTTTTGTGGATCCTCGAGCGGAGCAGGTCTACAATGACGTTCATGCATGGATCGTCGAGCGTCAAACTCAGCTCTCTCAGCAGCTATCACCTGGCGGTAGCTTGGTCCAGTCCAATACGGCTTTGACCACAGCCCAGATGGACGAGATATACGAAGAGGTAATAATAATCAAATTATATTTTTACGGAATTATTTCGTATTCAATTTATTAATTTTAACGTTTCTTTTTTTAAGGTTGCCCCGAAGAAAAAGGGCAGAGTTTTAGGGATGGGATTGATTCGAGATAGTTTTGTTGCCTCGGCGTCCGCACATCATCCGACCGACGATCCGGTTGGGTTGAGGAACGAGTTGAACACCACCCATACCAAGATCAACACTTTACGGGCGAAATGTGTGGGATACAATCAAAAGATCCTTAGATTCGGTAAGACAATCCAAGGATACGATTCTCTCTTCGAACTTCTTGCTGTGGATAATATCGCATTGGCGACGGCCCTTAAAGGGCAGCAAGCATCGACATTGGGACCGAGCGGAGATGAGCATCATGATGCGGATCCGCTAGCGGAAAAGCGAGCGAAATTGTTGCAGAGAACCGACGAGGAGCTTTTTAAAGATTTTGGTATTAATATGTATTTGGTAATTTGTAATTTGTATTTTGGATTTTGGATTTCTATTTGTTTTCTGCAATTATTTATAAAATTTTAATTTTTAATTATATTTATTTAATTATTTATATTATTATTTAATAATAAATATTTATAATTATTATTTATTAAATATATAATCTAAAATTTACATTGATTTTACAACGTTCTTCATAAATATAATACGACGAGTTTACGATGATTTGTCGAAATGATAATTCGATAAATCGTTGTAAAATCGTTGTAAACCATCCGTTGTAAAATCGTGGTAAGCCATCCGTCGTATTGTCGTCGTAACACATCCGTCGTATAGTCGTCGTACGCATCCGTCGTATACGCGTCGTAACCATCAGTGGTATAAACGTCGTAAAATCGTCGTAATATTACGACGATTTTACGAAGAATGTTTTACGACGGATTTACGACGATTACTATACGTCCCAGTTGTTACGACGATTGTCGCGTAACGACGAACAATTTACGATGAATTGTCAATCGTAGCTAAATCGTCCCTAACCCTCTTTTACATCGATTTTACATCGATTCTGTCCGTTGTTAAATGACTGTTTTCTTGTAGTGTGGAAGTTGTGGTGATCAATAGGTCTTTCCTCTCTTGCTGTTTTGTATAATATCTCGCACCCTCCGGTGAAATTATGGTAACCCGAAACACTCTTAACCTCACCTCTAAATGCCTTTAATACCTAGCTTCGATTGTCTTGGTTTAATCCTTTTGATGAGAAACTCACGCCAATACTTAATGAATTTAGAGAGCTAGTTGACCTGGTTTTTGGATTTTGGAAGTTTATATTTCGTATGACGGATATCGTGGACTAGTGTTACGGGAACTTCTAGTTAGAATTTTCTAGGCTAGATTGCGATTGATGTTGTTCGATAGTTATGGTATAGAAGGACAATCTCTGAGATTTCTAGTTCCCGATGATTTTCGTTCGATCATTTCCAAGCTTGAGATTTGTCTTGTTGGAGGACAAACAAGGTTTAAGTATGGGGGTGTGATAACACCGTATTTTTACCCATTTTGTTATATATTTTAGAACACTTTAATAAGTGTTCCGCTTGGTTTTCTATGTTTTTATTACACGTTTCGTATGTTTGCGATTTTAAGACTCTTTTCAGATAACTCGGGATTTCGGAGCAAAAGTACGTTTTTGGATAAACTTGGACCATCAAGAAGTCTTGCAATCAAAGAAGTCATTTTCACCGTCTGATCATCACCAAATTTGGATACAACAGAGTGTAGACAACCAGCTTTCAAATTCAATTGGATTGGGGACAATTCAATGGTTGGATCCTAAAATATACCCGAAGCACTCAAGGTATATGAACCTGCCCCGAAGACGAAGCCGCCACGGGTCAAGGAGCCAGAACCGCGGCCAAGCACCATTCCGCCGCCCCTGAAGCCTCTCCACATGCGGCCAGAAGCCACTTCGCCGCGGCCAGAGAAGACGGAGCCGTGGCCAAGCCTATTTTCGCCCAAGACGGTCTGTTTCTTCACACGAGGCCAAAACTGTCTTTTCCCGTCAAACCCTAAAACGACCTAAGCTTAATGAAGACCTATATATACTTGTTTTAGACAGCAATTTCGGGCATCCAACCCTAGACACATTATTTTGCTTTCATTCTTGTATTCTTGCATCGAGATTTTCGGGATTGGTGAGGAGGTTTCTCACCGAGGTTAGTTCTTGTTCGTGAGGCTTCTTAACCAATCTTATGCTTAATTTAATTATGTATTTTTCCAGTATGTGCGAGTAGTTTAGATTGTTGGGTTTAAAGGAATATCCAGGGGAATTCTATGTTCGATAAGGATTTCACTCGGTAAACCCTAGCCGATTTCTAGAGCTCTTCTTGTGGAAAGTTGTTAATGCATGAATCTAGTGTCACAAACTATAGGCTAATAGGGGGAGTTTAGAACCACACTAGTGTTGCACCTAATCACCAGCAAAGTTCATCAACAAGGCGTGCGCGTCGTAATATTTTGAAAGTATACTTACGGAGTGTGATATGTGCATATTCTACATGCATTTAGCATGCATTTCATATAGATTTTATGTCATTCTCTTTGATTGATAGACTTGTATTTTACCCTTTTTATGCATTCATTTAATCTAAGTTTCATCTCATTTGCATATAGTTACTTGGCAATTTCCTTTTGCTTTGTCCAATTTAGAGTTTTAGGGTTCTCATACTAGGTCCTAAAGTGTTTTGCATGTTTTGGAGTCCTTTTTAGGTACTTTGGAGGCATTTGACGGAGTTGGCTTAAGACCATTCGGTTTGGGAGCAAGATAAGCGGTTAAAGATGTTTGTGAGCTTTTCAGCATTCACATCGACGTGTCTCTTCTCACAAATTGATGCAACACATCGATGCTCAGCTTCAGGGGAATTCACATCGACCAAACTCTCCCCCACAAATCGATGTTGGTGTTGGATGCAACTTCAGGGCCTTAGCATCGATCATGCCCTCCATTCACATCGATCAAACACATCGATGCTCAGCTTCTAGGGAATTACATCGACCCAGATCTTCCCACAAATCGATGTAGAAGCCGGATAAAACTTCAGGGCCTTAGCATCGATCATGCCCCCCCATTCACATCGATCAAACACATCGATGCTCAACTTCAAGGGAATTACATCGACCCAGATCTTCCCACAAATCGATGTAGAAGCCGGATGCAACTCCAGGGCCTTAGCATCGATCATACACAACGATTTGTGGTGTTGATGTCGATCCTGTTGCCCACTTTTCCTATAAATACTCATCTCAACCTAATATATAGAGTATGCTTTTTCTTATGCTCAAAACCCTTACCTTTGAGAGAGTTTGAGATTTGTAAGAAGGATCTTTTGATTTATGCAATTTAGTATTTATTTCCATCAATCTCTTCCATCTATCTTCTTTCTATCTTGATTATTCAAACATCCATCCATGGAATCATCCTCTATCCACATCGGTTTTGAGGTGTTCTTAATGGATCTTAAGTAGTCTTTTAGGATCTTGAGATGTGGTAGATTTGGATGATCTAAGGCTTGATTAGTGGTGTTTAGGGTTAGATTATCATATATTCCTTCTTGTCTAGTGTCCCCTATGCTAGATCAAGCTTGAAAGAGTGGATCTAGATCATAAGGCATTTCATGCACACCAAGTGTTTGGTGAAATGCCTTGATGAACTAGACAAGAGACTTATGTTCCTAACCTAAGACATTAGTTGTTTAGGGCATATCTTTGGTTGATATTATTATAATTCTTAATGCTTGCTAGTTATTAATCCACAAATGATGATTTGCTAATGGACTTGATAATTAACATAGTGATTAGTTGCTCGAAAGAGAACTAATCAAGATTAGAGGTCTATTACCTAGGAATTAGCTTCTTTGAGTAAATGAACACCACTAATTGAACTTGGATCACCTTATATCAATAACCTCATCTCTAGTTCCGCTTTTGTCTTTTGAATTACAACTTGTTTAGTATTGCTTTTGTTTGCTTGAATTTAGATACTTAATCACAAACCGCCTTGTTTAGCTTAATTCACTTATGAACCTTGCATTCTTAGTGATTAGGACTATTTCCCAATATTGGATTCGATAAACTCTTACTACATCGGTTAGAGGGTATTGATACCTCCTTGGATTGCAAAATCCATGTATCATGGATCTTCATGGCATTTCATACTTGTTTTGTCCCATTTAGAGTATTAGGAGCTGCATTAGGTCCTAGTGAGTCTTTTGCATGTTTTTGAGGAGTTTTCTAGCTGTTTGGAGGCACTTGATGGCATTTGGAGATTTGGAGCTTAAAGACTAGAAGGGAGCCGTCTGGAGTGTCTCAAAGAACCGATCAGACGAAGGCGACCCGAATTGATTCAGACTTCAGAGTCTTCATTCATAAGAATTGTAGCCGGATGAGTCCTATAGACACAAGAATTTGATTCATGTCATTTGGACAAGGGACGAGGGAGTTGTCGCAGTTCTTCCGAGACAGCTCCGCCTGGCCGCTAGGATAAGTTACCGTACCGGCCCGGGATCATCCTCTTCATCTGTCTGGTGCTGGACTCTAGCTCGAACAGGGCCATTACCGGCTTCATGTGCCGGACCCAGACCAGCCGGTGCCAAGTCACATGGCAAGACGAAGCTCCCATACCGGTCAACACATGGCCGGTACATGGATCCGGTATTGGAACTTCGCTTGGGCAGGGAAAATACCGGCCAAATGTCACTCCCAACGCCGGCCAGGTACCAGCATCAAGAGCCTCCATACCGGCCCGCACAAGCCAGGTACACTGACCCGGCGTCAAAACCTCACACCGAGCAAAAATCCTTCCCGAGAAAAAACCGTCCCGACCAAGATTCAACCTACGATTTTTAAGATTTTTCAAGTTTCAATACCGGCCTCGTGTACCTCCCAACACTAGCCAGGTATGAAAGCTTTGACCAAAGTCAACCTAGACCTCCCATGTTGACCGGGTCAATACCCGGTTTGTTCCGGGTTGACCCGGTTAACTCTCCTTTTGTTATAAAACCCTTTTAAACCTAATTTTGGGAAGGGGGACATTATTTTTCTCTCTTTCTCTTGACAAAAAACGTGGGAGCCTTGTTCTTGAGGGATTTTTATGGTTTTGTAAGAGATATCTTGAATTGAATGAGAGTTTGAATCATATCTTCTTCCCTAATTATCTTAATCATCACTTTATTCTCTGATCATGAAATCCATCATCTTTCTCTTGGGATTTGAGGGTTTCTTCATGGTTAGTGAGTACTCTTCTTAGGATCTTGAGATGGGATAGATTAGGATGTTCCAAGGCTTGATTCATGATGTTTAGGTTTAGATCTTCTTATATCATTTCTTGTTTAATGTTCTTAAGGCTAAATCTAGCTTGAAAAAAGTAGGTTTAGATCATAAGGCATTTCATGCACACCAAGTGTTTGATGAAATGCCTTGATGAATTAAACAAGAGATTTACATTCATAGCCTATGACAATAGTTGTCTAGGGTGTATTTTTAGTTGATCTTGTTGAATTAAACTTAATGCTTGCTAATCAATGATTCACAAATGAGAGTTTGTTAATGGGTTAGGTGATTAGCATAGTGATTAATTGCTTGAAAGAGAATTAGTCAAGTTTAGGATTTTATGCCTAGGGATTAGCTTGTTTGAGTAAATGAACATCATGAATTGAACATGGGACTTCTTAAATCGATTACCCTATCTCTTGATTCGCCTTTGTTAATTGATTTACAACTTGTTTAATTGCTTTTGCTTGTTTCAATTTGGTTACTTAATAAACCATCCTTAATTAGCTTAACTCATTTAGTGCCTTGCATTCTTGGTGCTTGCAATCATTTCCCAATAGGTTCGATAACCTCTTATGCTCAATAGGCATTTAGAGTAATTGATCTCTAGCCTTGCAAAAGTCGTTTATCAATTTGGCGCCGTTGCCATATTGGGATTTGATTTTGACATTAAAGATTTAGGTTCTTTGTGAGATTAAACATTTTTCTTTTCTTTTGGATACTAATCTCTCTCTCAAGCTCTCTATTGTAGGTACATGAACACAAGGTCTAGAGGCGAAGCAAATCTTGTTGAGCCTAGGGACAACATTCACCTATTGGATCGTGGTATTAGAGCAAGAAGAGAAAGGGAACGGCTTGCACACCTTGCTAGGCTTGGTATGGAGTACGTACAAGAACACCAGGCTCAAGAGCATGGTCAAGAACGTGGCAATGGAAACAACCAAGACCAAAACCCCCACGCCCACCATCCGCAACCTCACGGCCTCAACCCAAACCCACCCGTCTATCAAGCTCAAAACATTGTTGGCGAGGGTGATGCGGCAAATGCTCATTTCAACCGCCAAGGTATTCATGCACCACCGGTTGAATGCAATGACTTTGAGGTCAAAGCAAGCTTCATCAACATGGTGCAAAGTAACAAGTTTCATGGCCTTGCGGTAGAAGACCCTCTTAATCATTTGGATCACTTTGACCGTATTTGTAGCTTGGCAAAGATGAATGGAGTGTCGGAGGATAGTTTCAAGCTAAGGTTGTTTCCTTTTTCTCTTGGAGACAAGGCAAGGCAATGGGAAAAGAACCTCCCCCAAGGTTCCATCACCTCTTGGAATCAATGCAAAACCGCCTTCCTTGCGAAGTTCTTCTCCCACTCAAGAACGGCCAAGCTAAGGAACGAGATATCAAGCTTCACTCAAAAAGCGAATGAGAGCTTTAATGAAGCATGGGAGCGGTTTAGGAGCTATACATCGCAATGCCCTCATCATGGATTTTCGGATGCTTCACTCCTAAGCACTCTATACCGTGGAGCATTGCCCAAGATCCGCATGTTGCTTGACACCGCCTCTAATGGAGGCTTCTTGGGCAAAGAAGTGAATGAAGTGATGGAGTTGGTAGAGAACCTTGCATTAAGTGATGGCACTTATGATGATGACTCTGACCGGTCTACAAGAACCATAAGTGATCATGAGGAGCAAAGGAGAGCCAAAGAGATGAAAGCTCTCAATGACAAGATGGACAAGCTCATTAATGCTTCTCAAAAGATGGTTCACTTTGTTAGTGATTCGGAAGGCACTCATCAAGCACAAGAACATATGGTGGATTTGAGCAACACCGAAGAAGTGCATTAAATTGGGAACAATAGTGGCTATCAAAGAGGTTTCAACAACACCTATGGCAACCAAGGTCAAGCCCCTCTTAATAATGAACAAAGCTATTCTCCCAAAAACAACTTCCAACCAAACCAAGGTGGTTATCACCAAATCTTTATCCCAAATTCTCAAGGCACTAACTCCATGCCTCAAGACCTTGATGTGAAAAATGTTCTTCAACAACTTCTCCAAGGCCAAGCAAGTGGAGCATTGGATATAAGCAAGAAGATGGAGGAAATAAATACCAAGGTAGCTTGCTCATACAATGATCTCCACAAGAAGCTTGAGGCATTGAGTTCCAAAGTGCAAGAAATGGAGACCAATGGAAACAATGGAGACAAAGTACAACAAAGATCTTCAAATGGGAAAGCAAAGGAGTATTGCAATGCCATCTTCTCAAAAGAGCCACGTCCCATTGAAGATCATGAAGCCGCCACTAATGAGATTGAGCTTCTACTCTATGGATCTCAAGCTCCCTTGAAGCTCAATGAGGACATTGAGGAACAAGGTGGGGGAGTGACCCTTGAGAAGAATGAGAACGTGACCTTTGTTGAATACAAAGACTCACCAAGCTCAACTAGGATCGAGCCTAAGTCTCTCCCCAAGCTTGGTAATCTCGGTAAATTCTCTATTGCTTGCTCTCTTGGTGATTTAGACATTGAAGATGCTTTGTGTGACTCCGGGTCAAGTGTGAATGTGATGTCCAATGAGATGCTCAAAAGTCTAGGGATAAGGACCCTCACCTATCACCTTTGGAGATGCTTCTTCGAGAAAGCAATTGGGTCTTCTTGAAAACTACCCACTCAAGGTAGGGAATTGCATAGTCCCAACCGACTTTGTGGTCATGGAGATGAGAAAGACCAACAAACTCCCTCTTCTCCTTGGAACACCATTCCTCCTCACTACCGGTGCTAGCACGAACTTCAAAGAGCAAAGGGTAGTTCTCTTAAATGTAGATGATAAGGTATACTACCCGATGAAGATCTCCTCCAACAAGCTTTGTGGCACAATCACTATGGAAGATGATGGGTTTTGCATTGAAGAAGCTCATAGATTTGAGCATGTGGGTAGTTGTGAGATGGTTCATGAAGCTTCGCCCCCAAAGATCTATGAAAAGGAAGAGAAACCCCGTGAGAAGACGGTTTTGGGTTATGGTAATTGTAATGAAGCTTATGGAGTTGATGTAGCTTGCTTGGATTCTCTCCCTCCTACCACACATGAGGACGTGAGTGAGATTAAAAGGAAGCAAGAGAAAGGTGAAGGCACTAAGGCCAAAATGAAGAAACAAGACAAGCATCACTCTCTTGTCTTTGCTAAGAATGGTCCAAGCAAGCTCGAAGGGTTTAGGTCCGAGCCTTCCATGATAACTCTCACTCCATGGAAGCACAAAGATGGAGTGATTGAGTACAAGATCAAGTGCAAAGGCCGAACCAAGCCCTTTGCCTCGTTCAAAGCAACTCTCACTCCCAAGCTCAAAGAACAAGGTGAAGCCGGTCTTCAAGAGGTCATGAACAAGGTCCTCCAACTTGAGCTCATGGATCCACCTTGAAGTGTTCACACTACTCCCTCACCCGCCTAAAAGGGTAACCAACGTCAAACTTAGCGACGTAAAACAAAGGGCACTTAGGAGACATTCCCATGTTTATCCTTGTATATATTCTTTTTCTTTCTAGTTTAATTTCGTGTGTCTTGGGCATTGATGGTTTTGTTGAGTGGTTGCAAGGTTCTCGATTGTTATCAAGGTCACAGAACGGTGTCAAGGGTGTTTGATGTCGGGAAAAGCCCTCCATGCTCTCCATTCACATAGTAGCACTCCTCCATGTAAGTATCTCTTCCCTTTTTAAAGTCTTAGCATATTATATTTTATTTTGGGTCTCTTCTTTGACTTTATTTCACACCGGGACGGTGTGATTTAAGTTTGGGGGAGAGACCAGTATTTGACCTCGTGTTTTATGCTCTTATCTTCTCTTTTGCACTTGAGTCTCATGCGTACCATGCAATTTTGCATAAATTTTGAAATTTTGATTTTAGCATTTAGGATTGCATATTCACTTGTAAATGATGTCTAGTTTGCATTTTAGCTTGCATATGCATAAGCATGTAGTAATGACAACCTTGAGAGTAGCTCAATTAGAAATTGATTCAACGCCCAAGTTATTAGTTGTTTGATGCATTGAAGTTGAATCTGAAATCAAGGATGAACCATTTATAGAGAACATGCATCATTGCCTTTCCTTGGTTGAAGCAAGCTTGAATTGAATCTAGCCTCATCTAAGTGATAACCATAACTTGACATGTAATTATTGTGCTTGTGCAAACTTAAATGGAATTCTGGATCACTTATACATATTTGGACATTCTTCTTCCTTTTCACCACCCTTGCTTGTCCAAATAGCCAAATCCCATCTTTGGATTGGTTTCCCCACCATACCAATTACCTCCTTTCTAGCCCCTAATCTTTTGTGTGTGTCTTGTGAGGTCTTTTTGGAGTGAACTTGACAAAACGTGTTAGGTTTAGGGCGACAAGGAAGCACTCTTGCGTAGACTTAGTTCCAACATCAAGGACCTAATCTAGAACTAGGTTAGATAGGTGGCGGTTCTTAAAGTTTGAGAATGGGGAAAGGTTAGAAATATTTAGGGGAATGGCTTGATCTTTGATGATTATGGTGGAATGAAAGAAGGAAGGAAGGACGATGAAGAGGGGAGTACAAAATGAATGGTATGGTTGGTGCAAGTGTGATTAACAACAAACTCTAAGTAACTAAAAAAAGCCACAAGAGACAAAAAAGAAAAGAAGGCCAAAAAGCCAAGCTACAAAGAAAATAAGAGGCATAACCAAAGGAAGAAAAAGAAAGAGCTAAGTGAAAGAAAAAGGAGCATCAACCATAACCAAGATGAAGAAGCAAACCCCTAATGAGGAAGAAGGCGAAAAAGGAAAGCAAAAGAAGAGCGTAAGGGTCTAAGAAGGCAAAATGTCTTGGGATAAAAAGGGTAGCTTAGGATCGGGCAAGAACAGGTTAGATTGGCCTAAGGTTATTGACCCTCTAGGCATTCGGGGTAGACGAGTGTCCATCCTTGTATGTATAGGTTGCCTTTTACCTTTAGCATTGTGTTAAAGTTTGCTCGTTCATTGAGAGATCCTTGTGTTTATTTACCCTTGCATATTGATGAGATCACCTTCATCTCATAACCGGTCCTTTAGCCAAGCGGTTTCATCTAATTTTGCATAAGCACAATTCACGGATAAAACCAATAATCAATGTTAAGAGACTAGAGAATAGGATGGTTTGTCTAGGTTGAGGTTTGGCTTTGTTGCATGTTGTTGTTGCATGTTGTGAAGGAAATGGCTAACTCTTTTTGAGTAGACCACTTTGGTGCATCCTAGAAGTAGTAACTTGGACGTTGAGTGCGATTGTTTTGTATGCTTCTTATAGGTTCGAGCTCCACTTGCATTGCATTGCATCTCTCATTCTTGATCTTGTTTGCTTGAGGACAAGCAAAGGTTTAAGTTTGGGAGAATTGATATGTGCATATTCTACATGCATTTAGCATGCATTTCATATAGAGTTTAGGTCATTCTCTTGGATCTTCATGGCATTTCATACTTGTTTTGTCCCATTTAGAGTATTAGGAGCTGCATTAGGTCCTATTGAGTCTTTTGCATATTTTTGAGGAGTTTTCTAGGTGTTTAGAGGCACTTGATAGCATTTTGAGATTTGGAGCTTAAAGACTAGAAATGAGCCGTCCGGAGTGTCTCAAAGAACCGATCAGACGAAGGTGAACCGAATTAATTCAGACTTCAGAGTCTTCATAAGAATTGTAGCCGGATGGGTCTTCTAGACACAAGTATTGGATTCATGTCATTTGGACAAGGGGCGAGGGAGTTGTCGCAGTTCTTCCGAGACAACTCTGCCTGGCTGCTAGGATAAGTTACCGTACCGGCCCATGATCATCCTCTTCATCTGTCCGGTGCTGGACTCTAGTTCGAACAGGGCCATTACCGGCTTCATGTGCCAGACCCAGACCAGCCGGTGCTAAGAGACAAGGCAAGACGAAGCTCCCATACCGGTCAACACATGGCCGGTACATGGATCCGGTATTGGAACTTCGCTTGGGCAGGGAAAATACCGGCCAAAGGTCACTCCCAACGCCGGCCAGGTACCAGCATCAAGAGCCTCCATACCGGCCTGCACAAGCCAGGTACACTGACCTGGCGTCAAGACCTGACACTGAGCAAAAATCCATCCCGAGCAAAAACCGTCCCGACCAAGAATCAACCGATGATTTTTAAGGTTTTCAAGTTTCGATACCGGCCTCGTGTACCTCCCAACACCAGCTAGGTATGAAAGCTTCGATCAAAGTCAACCTAGACCTCCCATGTTGACCGGGTCAATACCCGGTTTGTTCCGGATTGACCCGGTTAACTCTCCTTTTGATATAAAACCCTTCTAAACCTAATTTTGCGAAGGGGGACATTATTTTTCTCTCTTTCTCTTGCCAAAAAACGTGGGAGCCTTGTTCTTGAGGGATTTTTATGGTTTTGTAAGAGATATCTTGAATATAATGAGAGTTTGAATCATATCTTCTTCCCTAATCATCTTAATCATCTCTTTATTCTCTAATCATGAAATCCATCTTCTTTCTCTTGGGATTTGAGGGTTTTTTCATTGTTAGTGAGTAGGCTTCTTAGGATCTTGAGATGGGACAGATTAGGATGTTCCAAGGCTTGATTCATTATGTTTAGGTTTAGATCTTCTTATATCCTTTCTTGTTTAATGTTCTTAAGGCTAAATCTAGCTTGAAAAAAGTAGATTTAGATCATAAGGCATTTCATGCACACCAAGTGTTTGATGAAATGCCTTGATGAATTAAACAAGAGATTTACATTCATAGCCTATGACAATAGTTCTCTAGGGTGTATTTTTGGTTGATCTTGTTAAATTAAACTTAATGCTTGCTAATCAATGATTCACAAATGAGAGTTTGTTAATGGGTTAGGTGATTAGCATAGTGATTAATTGCTTGAAAGAGAATTAGTCAAGTTTAGGATTTTATGCCTAGGGATTAGCTTGTTTGAGTAAATGAACATCATGAATTGAACTTGGGACTTCTTAAATCGATTACCCTATCTCTTGATTCGCCTTTGTTAATTGATTTACAACTTGTTTAATTGCTTTTGCTTGTTTCAATTTGGTTACTTAATCAGCCATCCTTAATTAGCTTAACTCATTTAGTGCCTTGCATTCTTGGTGCTTGCAATCATTTCCCAATAGGTTCGATAACCTCTTATGCTCAATAGGCATTTAGAGTAATTGATCTCTAAACTTGCAAAAGTCGTTTATCAGAGTCCCGCGAACCTATGGACCCACTAGAATATCACAATATTACCCGCGGGCAGAGACGGAAGCTACTGGTAGAGTGATTAGATTGTAGGGCGTAGGTTATACGGAAGTAGACTACGTCATTATTATGTAATGTTTGTGGAGTTATAATCTATAAACACCAGTTACTAACAGGCTAGGGACGATTTGATTGAATCGAGCATACCCCGAGATATTCCCTTTGACCCATCAACGTTTTAGAATTAGTTACAACCATCTTTAGTACTGTAGTTCAGCAATAGAGTCCGTAGAAGTAGTTTAGTCATCGACTTCATTAGGTTTAGGTTAGTAGTCAATTCTCTTAGGTAGTAGGTTAGTCTTAGAATTTCTTAGGATAGGTTTAGTTTCTCTTAGCATTAATTTAGTATTTGAAATCCCCGTAGCTTAGGTAGTGGTCGATTTTCTTAGATTATATTAGTAGAAGTTTTCCGTTTTTTGTTCTTTACAATTCTAGTTACAAAAACCCTATAAAAATATATTCGTTCTAGGTTTATTTACTATACAGTGTCTAAGGTCTCATAGAACATCACCCTCATCCTGTGGATCGATACCTCATATACTACAACGAACATCTGTAACTATCTTAAAACGTTGTTGGGTCGAGAAGAATATCTCGGGTATGCTCGATTCAATCAAATGGCCCCTAGCTCATTAGTAACCGGTGTTTGTAGATTATAACTCCACGAACATGACAGAATAATGACATAGTCTACTTCCGTATAACCTATTGACCAGTAGCTTCCGTCTCTGGCCACGCGTAAGATAATGATATGCTAGTGGGTCAATAGGTTCACGGCACTCCGTAAGTATACTTTCGAAATCTTACGACGCGCACGCCTTGTGGATGAACTTTGCTGGTGATTAGATGCAACACTTCTGTGGCTCTAAACTCCCCCTATCAGCCTCTAGTACGTGAAACTAGATTCATGCATTAACAACTTTCCATAAGAAGAGCCCTAGAAATCGGCTAGGGTTTACCGAGTGAAATCCTTATCGAACATAGAATTCCCCTCGATAATCCTTTAAACCCAACAATCTAAACTACTCACACATACTGGAAAAGTCATAATTAAATTAAGCATAAGATTGGTGAAGAAACTTCACGAACAAGAACTAACCTCGGTGAGAAACCTCCTCACCAATCCCAAAAATCTTGATGCAAGAGTACAAAAATGAAATAAAAAACTAGTGTGTAGAAGGTTGTGCAATGGTTGCCTCGAAATTGCTGTCTAAAACAAGTATTTATAGGTCTTCAACATGCTTGGGTCTTTTTAGGGTTTGACGAGAAAAGACGGTTCTGGCCTCGAGTGAAGAAACAGATCATCTTGGGTGGAATTAGGCTTGGCCTCAGGTGCGTGCCCTTTGGCCGCGGGTACGTGCCCTTTGGCCGCGGAATTCTATGTTCGATAAGGATTTCACTATGTAAACCGTAGCCGATTTCTAGAGCTTTTCTTGTGGAAAGTTGTTAATGCATGAATCTAGTGTCACAAACTAGAGGCTGATAGGGGGAGTTTAGAACCACTGAATTGTTGCATCTAATCACCAGCAAAGTTCATCGACAAGGCGTGCGCGTCGTAAAATTTCGAAAGTATACTTACGGAGTACCGCGAACCTATGGACCCACTAGCATATCACAATATTACCCGCGGCCAGAGACGGAAGCTACTGGTCGAGTGAATAGATTGTAGGGCGTAGGTTATACGGAAGTAAACTACGTCATTATTATGTCATGTTTGTGGAGTTATAATCTAGAAACACCGGTTACTAACAAGCTAGGGACGGTTTGATTGAATCGAGCATACCCCGAGATATTCCCTTTGACCCATCAACGTTTTAGAATTAGTTACAACCATCTTTAGTACTGTAGTTCAGCAATAGAGTTCGTAGAAGTAGTTTAGTCATCGACTTCATTAGGTTTAGGTTAGTAGTCAATTCTCTTAGGTAGTAGGTTAGTCTTAGAATTTCTTAGGATAGGTTTAGTTTCTCTTAGCATTAATTTAGTATTTGAAATCCCCGTAGCTTAGGTAGTGGTCGATTTTCTTAGATTATATTAGTAGAAGTTTTCCGGTTTTTGTTCTTTACAATTCTAGTTACAAAACCCCTATAAAAATATATTCGTTCTAGGTTTATTTACTATACAGTGTCTAAGGTCTCATAGAACAGCACCCTCTCCCTGTGGATCGATACCTCATATACTACAACGAACATCTGTAACTATCTCAAAACGTTGTTGGGTCGAGAAGAATATCTCGGGTATGCTCGATTCAATCAAATGGCCCCTAGCTCATTAGTAACCGGTGTTTGTAGATTATAACTCCACGAACATGACAGAATAATGACATAGTCTACTTCCGTATAACCTATCGACCAGTAGCTTCCGTCTCTGGCCACGCGTAAGATAATGATATGCTAGTGGGTCAATAGGTTCACGGCACTCCGTAAGTATACTTTCGAAATCTTACGACGCGCACGCCTTGTGGATGAACTTTGCTGGTGATTAGATGCAACACTTCTGTGGCTCTAAACTCCCCTTATCAGCCTCTAATTCGTGAAACTAGATTCATGCATTAACAACTTTCCATAAGAAGAGCCCTAGAAATCGGCTAGGGTTTACCGAGTGAAATCCTTATCGAACATAGAATTACCCTCGATAATCCTTTAAACCCAACAATCTAAACTACTCACACATACTGGAAAAGTCATAATTAAATTAAGCATAAGATTGGTGAAGAAGCCTCACGAACAAGAACTAACCTCGGTGGGAAACCTCCTCACCAATCCCAAAATTCTCGATGCAAGAGTACAAAAATGAAATAAAAAACTAGTGTGTAGAAGGTTGTGCAATGGTTGCCTCGAAATTGCTGTCTAAAACAAGTATTTATAGGTCTTCAACATGCTTGGGTCTTTTTAGGGTTTGACGAGAAAAGACGGTTCTGGCCTCGAGTGAAGAAACAGATCATCTTGGGTGGAATTAGGCTTGGCCTCGGGTGCGTGCCCTTTGGCCGCGGAATTCTATGTTCGATAAGGATTTCACTATGTAAACCGTGGCCGATTTCTAGAGCTTTTCTTGTGGAAAGTTGTTAATGCATGAATCTAGTGTCACAAACTAGAGGCTAATAAGGGGAGTTTAGAACCACTGAAGTGTTGCATCTAATCACTAGCAAAGTTCATCGACAAGGCGTGCGCGTCGTAAAATTTCGAAAGTATACTTACGGAGTACCGCGAACCTATGGACCCACTAGCATATCACAAAATTACCCGCGGCCATAGACGGAAGCTACTGGTCAAGTGAATAGATTGTAGGGGGTTATACGGAAGTAGACTACGTCATTATTATGTCATGTTTGTGGAGTTATAATCTAGAAACACCGGTTACTAACAAGCTAGGGACGGTTTGATTGAATCGAGCATACCCCGAGATATTCCCTTTGACCCATCAACGTTTTAGAATTAGTTACAACCATCTTTAGTACTGTAGTTCAGCAATAGAGTTCGTAGAAGTAGTTTAGTCATCGACTTCATTAGGTTTAGGTTAGTAGTCAATTCTCTTAGGTAGTAGGTTAGTCTTAGAATTTCTTAGGATAGGTTTAGTTTCTCTTAGCATTAATTTAGTATTTGAAATCCCCGTAGCTTAGGTAGTGGTCGATTTTCTTATATTATATTAGTATAAGTTTTCCGTTTTTTGTTCTTTACAATTCTAGTTACAAAAACCCTATAAAAATATATTTGTTCTTGGTTTATTTACTATACAGTGTCAAAGGTCTCATAGAACAGCACCCTCTCCCTGTGGATCGATACCTCATGTACTACAACGAACATCTGTGCACTTTCAGGCTTTAATGTTTATAATTTAAGACATGATGTTTCGGAGACGAATCTGATTCGCACCACCTAATACCTAAGAGAATCGAGTACTAGCATAGACCTAATGAAATCGATGACTAAACTACTTCTACGGATTCTATTGCTAAACTAAACTACTAGAGATCGTTGTAACTATCTTAAAACGTTGTTTGGTCGAGTGGAATATCTTGGGTATGCTCGATTCAATCAAACAGCCCCTGGCTCATTAGTAACCGGTGTTTCTAGATTATAACTCCACGAACATGACAGAATAATAACATAGTCTACTTCATTATAACCTACGTCCTCCAATCTATTCACTCGACCAGTAGCTTCCGTCTCTGGCCACACGTAAGATAATGATATGCTAGTGGGTCAATAGGTTCACGACACTCTGTAAGTATACTTTCGAAATCTTATGACCTGCACGCCTTGTGGATGAACTTTGCTGGTGATTAGATGCAACACTTCCGTGGCTCTGAACGATCCCCCTATCAGCCTCTAGTTCGTGACACTAGATTCATGAATTAACAACTTTCTACAAGAAGAGCCCTAGACATCGGCTAGGGTTTACCGAGTGAAATCCTTATCGAACATAGAATTCCCCTCGATAATCCTTTAAACCCAACAATCTAAACTACTCACACATAATGGAAAAAGTCATAATTAAATTAAGCATAAGATTGGTGAAGAAGCCTCACGAACAAGAACTAACCTCGGTGATAAACCTCCTCACCAATCCCAAAAATCTCGATGCAAGAGTACAAGAATGAAATAAAAAAACTAGTGTGTAGAAGGTTGTGCAATGGTTGCTAGGAAATTGCTGTCTAAAACAAGTATTTTTAGGTCTTCAACATGCTTGGGTCTTTTTAGGTTTTGACGAGAAAAGACGGTTTTGGCCTCGGGTGAAGAAACAGATCATCTTGGGCGGAATTAGGGTTGGCCGCGGTTGCGTGCCCTCTGGCCGTGGCGAACTGGCCGCGGTAAACTGGCCTCTGGCCATGGGTGGAGTGGCTCCAGGGGCGGCGGAATGGTGCTTGGCCACGGGTCTGGCTCCTTGACCCGTGGTGGACTGCTTCTTCGGGCAGCTTCATCGGTCTTTAGTGCTTCGGTATATTTTTGGATCCAACCATTGGATTGTCCCCAATCTAATTGCATTTGAAAGCTTATTGTCTCTACTTTATTGTATCCAAATTTGGTTATGATCAGACGGTGAAAATGTCTTATTTGATTGCAAGACTTCTTGACGGTTCAAGTTTATCCAAATACGTACTTTCGCTCCGAAATGCACTCTTTAATCCTGAATTACCTGAAAAGAGTCTTAAAACCGCAAACATGTGAAACCCGTAATTAAAGCATAGAAAACCAAGTGGAACACTTATTAAAGTTTTCTAAAATATATCGCAAAATGGGTAAAAATACTGTGTTATCAACTGGCCCACCAAGTGCTGCTTCTCTAGGGAGATGAATAGGAAGATGTTCCATAACATAGAAAAATGCTGGTGGAAATATTTTCTCGAAGATGCAAAGGAGAACTGGTATCTTCTCTTCCAGGTTTCGGATACCATCTGTTGATTCGTAAATCACACAAGGAGTAAAACAGAGAACTTTGATCGGAAACTCGTTTTATTGATTGAATTCGGCGTTACAACAGAGGTTTGGTGAAAAAGAACTGAGGAGACTAAAGAACTTGAGATCGGTGCTTGATGAAGCTCTCTCTCTATTCTTTTGTCTCTCGGATGATTGTGGATGTGCTGGCTTCGAGCTTTCCTACTCCCTATTTATAAGATTTTGAGTCGGTTGTCTAGAGAACATTTCCTTTTTCAAATTCGATTAGGAAAAAGAATATTCCGAATCCCCTCCGAGATAAGGAAATCTTCCGTATATCTCGGAGGTCGGTTTCTATCTTGTTATATCGGACCGGGCCCTAGTTGGGCCATTAATTTCGGTAATAGAAAAGGGCGGGCTTGTCTTGGGCTTTTAGAGTCTGGCCCGATAAACCCAGGTTCGTCTTCCTCTTGTCCGAACCATCGATATCGATCTCGGTTCGAACCGAGTTAAACCGGGGGAGTGCTAAATCCCCCTCTAACAATTGGTCCCCCCAGTTCGGCGAAGGATTTTTTTGGAGTTCGGCGAGGTTTCTAGGAGTATTTTTTAGCTCGGTTAGAATTTAGATCGGCGCGGTTCATTCGACATTTCCTTCCTTATGGATCCAAGTTCGGTAAATTTCTCATGGGATTCTTGGGTTCAGAACTTTCGAGCTCACATATTTTCATGTCGATTCTGAACTTTCAAGTTCGGTGGATTTTTCTCGGGAAGGGGGTGTCGATTCCTCTTCTTCAGTCGCAGAATTCGAGGAGTCGTCATCATTACACTTTTCCTTATAAATAGCGCTCGATCCTTCCCCATTCTTCACTTCTTCCTTGCTTTCAAAAATGTATTTTCACTTTCTCTCTCTAGCGCTCTCCCTTCTCTCTAGATTTATTTATTTTTCCGTTCTTCGATTATCTCTTCCGCCGTGATTTCTCCGATTTTCTCGAAGATCTTCAAGTTCTTCATTCTGTTCTACATCGATTTCTTGTTTTCGATCGAGATGAGTTCCAAAACATCTTCCTCTTCTGTTAATGACCGAACTCCACCTCTGAAGCTTCCCGATCTCGAGTTATTTATTGACAGCTCCGATTCGAGTTCGGACGGTCTGAGCAATGTTCGGCAGGAGCTGATCAGGCGCAACTTTCGACGTGCTGTTGCCGGACCGAGCAGCCCAAGGGTCATCATCGAGGTCCCTCACCTTATCTATGAGGATGAGCCCGAATAAGAGGTTGCCGAATCGGGTGATCAAGTTCTAGCGGATCGGGAGTTTGCAGCTCGGCTTGCGGAGGGTGAAGATGCAGCTCGCCCGGACGATCGTGCTGCCCTATCAGCAGTTCGTCAAGGTGATGAAGACGATATCCCCTTGACGACAGCAAGACGAGTGGTTGAAAGGCCTTCGAACATTGGGCTGTCTCGTTCTAAGAGGGAGACTGATATATCATGGTTTTTACCCTGTTTAGGCCATGATATAAGTCCTTTTATAGAGTCTTTTCTTGTGTTTTGGAGTCTTTTAGAGTCTTTTACAGGTTATAGCGCATTTGGAGCTTAATTGGAATTATTGGAGCTTTTCTGGAGCATTCTGGAGCGAGACTGAAGTCTGATGACTAAGAGCCCGATCTGAGCACCGAGCATCGATCGATACCCCCTGGTATCGATCGACACTCATCGAGATTTCATGGGCCGCGACTAGTTATGAAACCTTGGAGAATTGCAAAAGCACCCAGAAGACTTTGATAATTACAAGAAGGACCCAAATCGTGATTTAGGTTATAAATAGGATTTTACAGCCATTGTTTAGGCTATGCTTTATTATTGTTTAGGTTTAAGAGAGATTTTGGTGAGAGACAAGTCTGGTTTCCCTTCGTCCGAGATCAGATCTCAAAACCTTGTTTCTCTTTCTGATTTAATATAAGAGTATTTATTCAACATGTTTATTAATTTAATATCCATGTCTGAGTAGATCACCTGTTAGGTTTAGGGTTTTCTCATAGGGATTTCTTTGAATGCTAGGTTGATTATCTGTTAGGATTCACTATCTAAATTAGTTCTTCGCCTTAGGTTGTTCTCAAAGCTAATTCTAGGTTGACGAATCTGGAACTTAGATCTTAGGATAATTAATTAGGCACGAGAGTGCGATTAATTACCTGATAGAACCTTAGGTGAGCAAATTGATTATTCGCAAAGAGATTTGGTTTAATTGATTTGTGAACATATCAAACCTGATTTTAAAGCTGATTTAGATTTTGGGATTCGCAAAGAGATTTGGAATTTCTAGAATTTAGATTTAGATAGTTTTCGCAACGAGAGTTGGTTAATTATATTTTAGTGATTTGAGTTCTAGAACAGTGCTTAATCTGGATCCTGTTAGGTAGCTTAGCTGCATTCATTGATTTCCTGAGAAATACCCTAAGCCTACATTCCCCAAATTGAATTTACAAACGTTTTACTTGCAACCCTGTTTTTCAATTACGTCATCTGGTTTAGCTTGTTTCTGATCTATAGAATCTATTGAGTGATTTTTGAGTTCTTGTGTTCGACCCCTGATTTACTGCAGCAACTGCTTTAGTACTTTTTAGGGTATTAAATTGAGCATATCAATTTTGGCGCCGTTGCCGGGGACTCAATTCGCCGTTAGATTTTAGCTAGGAAATTCGTCTGAATCGCCCGAGTATCGATCGATACCCTTGAGTATCGGTCGATACCCGTCGTAAATTTCAGTTACTTACGCTCTTTACTTGTGATTTCAGGTGCATGCATAATCTTGAAACCAGAAGCAAAAAGAGTACTCCGCTAGTTGATCTATCACTGGAACAGCTAGCACAAGTGGAACGCACTAACAGGAAAGCAAAGAAGTCAGCTAAGATGAACAACAATCAAGTTGGGTTGGTTCGTGATGCTGCTGGAGCTTACAGGGACCAACAGGGTCGGTTGTGCAATGAGCAAGGACAACGTCTGGATGGAGAGGGGATTGTCATTCAACCTGCTCCGGTTGTCGCTGAGAATGCCGCTAGGAACGCAAGGGATGCTGTGGTTAATCGTGGTAGGACGATTGGTGAACACAACAGGCCAGAGCAATTTTTCGCCAATCGCTCTGCGATTCGTCCCCCTGCGTATGAGCGAAATGACTTTGAGCTGAAGCCTGCTTACTACACTCTAGTAGGACAGCATCTCTTCCATGGTTTGCCTCATGAGCATCCAATGGATCATGTAGAGAAATTCGAGGACTTGGTCACTAGCATCAAGAGCAATGGAGTGTCCTACGATTATCTCTTCTGCAAGCTTTTCCCCTACTCTCTAGGTGGAGAGGCTACTTACTGGCTGAGGCAGCTACCTCCTGGATCACTGACTAATTGGGAAGACACCAAGAGAGCCTTCCTAATTAACTTCTATGATGATGGACGATCTGAAGATCTGAGGAATAAGATCTCCACTTTTTCTCAAGGACCTACTGAGGCGTTCAAGGCTGCTTGGACAAGATTCAGATCGTACCAAAGAGACTGTCCACACCATGGATACTCTGATGTGCAGCTGCTAGGTATCTTCTTCAGAGGAATAGATTGGAGGTATCAGATGGCTCTGGACTCTTCAAGCAATGGGAACTTCAACACCAACTATCCTGAGGACGCCTATGTGTTAATTGAGAATTTTGCATCTAGCAGCAGCACAAAGAGTGCAGATTTCGAGCGCAAGAAGCTGGCTGGTAATAAAGATGGATCGCAGATCGCTGAGTTTAAGGCTCAACTAGATTCTATGCACAGTCTTCTGCTGGGAAAGACAACAAAAGCTGTCCATTTTGCTGAGGATGTTGAGGTTTTCAATGAGAATGAAGCAGAAGACGTGAACTACATTGGTGGTTCTGGCTTTCAGGGACAGAGGAACCAGTACAACAACAATCGAGGTTTCAACAACTTCCAGCAAGGAGGATTCAACCAGAAACCTGCCCAGACCAGTGGTTACACCAGGAACTACGGAAATCCTTCTTACGAGCCTGTGACTGCTAAGACATCAGAGAACAAGATTGAAGCCATGCTTGAAACACTCGTTCAAGGACAGCAGCAGATTACAGTAACCTTCAATGGTAAGATGGACGCCATGTACAAAGATCTGAGTGGAAGGATCGATTCTCTGGGTATTGGTCAGAAGAAGCTGGAAACTCAGGTAGCTCAGACTTCAGAGAATTCGAGAAGACAAGACGGTTTTCTACCAGGAAAAGGAGAGAACCCAAGGGCACACATCAATGCCATTACCTTGAGAAGTGGTAAGGAGGTCAAATCAGGGGCAAAAGTAGATCAGCCTAATGCAAATTTCGAGTTGTCTGACGATGAAGACACTGAAATCGCTAAGGCATCGATCGACACTACTCAGCATCGATCGACACCGATCGCGATTCTCAGACGGGAAAACTCAAATTCCCGTGTATCGATCGATACCCCCCAAGTATCGATCGATACCGAACCTGAAGACGATGCAGAAGTTGAGATTGTGAAGGAGAAGCCTAAAGCAGCACCAGAGAGGGTCTACATCCCGAGGGTACCCTATCCCAGAGCTCTTGGGAAGACTAAGAAAGAAGTAGAGGATGCTAAATGCAAGGAAATTTTGGACAAACTGGTTGTTGAACTTCCCTTCATCGATGCTATCAAGACCTCGGTAGCTTTCAAGAGGTATGTCAAGAAGATGGTGTCCAGCAATGTGAACCTCGAAGAAGGCTGTCTGATGATCACTCATGAGTGCAGTGCAATCCTAAGCAACAGGATCCCAACGAAACTTCCAGATCCAGGGAGCTTTGTCTTGGATTGCACAATAGCTACTGACAGGTTTGAGCGTTCTCTCTGTGACCTTGGCTCAAGTGTCAACCTCATGCCATACTCGGTTGCTAAGAGAATGGGAATGACAGACTTCACTGCTACTAGAATCTCGCTGATTCTCGCTGATCGTTCAATTAGACTTCCAGAAGGATTGCTCGAGGATGTTCCGATTGTGATTGGGAACTGCTTAATCCCAACTGATTTCATTGTCTTGGAATATGATTCGGAACCCAGAGATCCTCTCATCTTGGGAAGACCATTCCTAGCAACAGCTGGTGCTCTGATTGATTGCAGGAATGGGAAGATATCTCTTAACATTGGTGAGTTGGTCATGAATTTTAACATGGAGAAGATGATGAAGAGACCAACCATCGATGGGCGGACTTTCTTCGTTGATACCTTCTGTGATATCGCTGAGGAGTACTTCTTAGAGATGCATCCTGAGGACCCATTGGAGAGAGCATTGGCCTGTTCTGCTGAGTCAGAGGTTAAGCCACACGATGCTGCTGCTGAATACGGAAGGATACTCGATTCAGCACGACCAGTATCGATCGATACTCTGATGGTATCGATCGATACCCTACGGCCAGAAACAAGTTTGGCCGAAAGAACTATGCAAGCTGCTGGGCTTGGAGATTGGAGCGAGGAGAACGCTCCTAAAGTGGAACTCAAACCACTACCTGCGAATCTAAGGTATGGTTTTCTTGGTCCTAATTCCACGTACCCTGTAATCCTTAATTCTTCTTTGAACAACGCAGAGGTCACTTTACTGCTAAGCAAGCTGCGCAAGTATCGCAAAGCTCTTGGCTATTCTCTTGATGACATTTCAGGTATTTCCCCGAACCTGTGCATGCATAGGATTCATCTTGAGGACGCGTCAAAGGCTTCAATTGAGCATCAAAGGAGGCTGAATCCAAACCTGAAGGAAGTGGTTAAGAAAGAGATCATGAAACTCTTAGATGCAGGAGTTATCTATGCTATCTCAGATAGCTCTTGGGTCAGTCCAGTGCACGTTGTTCCTAAGAAAGGAGGGATAACTGTGGTGAAGAACAACATGGATGAGATGATTCCCACAAGGACTATCACAGGACATCGAATGTGCATTGATTACAGGAAGTTGAACGCGGCCACACGGAAAGATCACTTCCCATTGCCATTCATTGACCAGATGTTGGAGAGATTGGCCAGTCATCCCTACTACTGCTTCCTTGATGGATATTCAGGTTTCTTCCAGATTCCTATCCATCCAGATGACCAAGGGTATACCACTTTCACGTGTCCCTATGGCACGTTCGCATACAGGAGAATGCCATTTGGATTGTGCAACGCTCCAGCCACTTTTCAGAGGTGCATGATGTCTATCTTCACAGACATGATCGAGGACTTCATGGAGGTGTTCATGGATGATTTTTCAGTATATGGGTCATCATTCAAGATCTGTTTGACTAATCTGTGCAAGGTGCTCCAGAGGTGTGAAGAGAAACACTTGGTCCTTAACTGGGAAAAGTGTCATTTTATGGTTCAGGATGGCATTGTACTTGGGCACAAAGTCTCTGAAGCTGGAATCGAAGTTGACAAAGCCAAGATTCAGGTCATGACAGGTCTCCCACCACCTACTTCTGTGAAGGATATTCGGAGTTTCCTTGGTCATGCTGGTTTTTACAGGAGGTTCATCAAGGATTTCTCCAAGATAGCACGTCCACTCACTGCTCTGCTGTGCAAAGAGATCAAATTTGATTTCACAGCCGATTGTCTTGCAGCCTTTGAGGAGATCAAAAAGGCTTTAGTGAGTGCTCCTGTTGTGCAACCTCCTGATTGGACTCTGCCTTTCGAGATCATGTGTGATGCCAGTGACTTTGCTGTGGGGTCAGTTCTGGGTCAGAGGAAAGACAGACAGCTGCACGTCATCTACTATGCCAGCAGGACTTTAGATGACGCTCAGAGGAATTACAGCACCACAGAGAAGGAGCTACTTGCTGTTGTTTTCTCCTTTGAGAAATTCCGATCTTACTTGGTTGGGAGCAAGGTGGTTGTTCATACTGATCATGCTGCTCTCAAGTATCTGATGAACAACAAGGATCTCAAGCCTCGTCTCTGTCGTTGGGTTCTTTTGCTACAAGGGTTTGACATTGAGGTTAAGGACAAGAAAGGCATAGAGAATGGAGTTGCTGACCATCTCTCGCGGATGCGGATCGATGAGGACGTCCCCATTGATGATCAACTACCTGAGGAAGCCATCTACTTCATTGAAACTGGGTTTCAGATGAATCTGGCCGAGAATCAGCAATTTCCACGAGTTGCAGGTTCCGGTATCGATCGATACCATGATGGTATCGGTCGATACCCTGACGATTCAGACGCTGTTTTCATCATCGATCATTCAGTCGTTTCTAACCACCATCTCGTCGCTGCAGCAGATTCCGATACTCCATGGTACGCTGATATTGCAAATTATCTCGCTGCAGATGCAAAGCCAAACCACCTCAAGAAGTATGACAAGAAGAAGTTCATGCGCGACATAAGGAGATTCTTTTGGGATGAACCTTACTTGTACAAGCATTGTTCTGACGGAATATACAGGAGATGCATTGCTGAGTCAGAGGTTTCAGATGTTTTGTTTCATTGCCATGGATCAGACTATGCCGGACACTTTGCCACCTTCAAGACAGTATCCAAGGCTCTTCAAGCAGGCTTCTGGTGGCCTACCATGTTCAAGGATGCTCACACTTTCGTTTCACAGTGCGACGCTTGTCAGAGGAGAGGGAAAATCAGTAAGAGACATGAGATGCCACAAAATTTCATCCTTGAGGTTGAAGTTTTTGATTGCTGGGGCATTGACTTTATGGGTCCTTTCCCATCTTCACACAAGAAGACATACATCCTGGTTGCTGTGGACTATGTGTCTAAATGGGTAGAAGCGATAGCCAGTGAGAAGAATGACTCTGCGGTGGTTCTTAAGCTGTTTAAGACCATCATTTTCCCTCGCTTTGGAGTACCTCGAATTGTGATAAGTGATGGTGGCTCTCACTTTATCAACAAGGTGTTCGAGAGGTTGTTGAAGCAATATGGTGTAAACCATCGTGTGGCTACTCCATATCACCCTCAGACAAGTGGGCAAGTTGAAGTCTCTAACAGGCAGATCAAGGAGATCTTGGAGAAGACAGCAAATGCTTCTAGGAATAATTGGTCTACAAAGCTGGATGATGCACTTTGGGCATACATGACTGCCTTCAAGACACCGCTGGGTACTACACCTTTCCAAATGCTGTATGGGAAAGCATGCCACCTTCCAGTAGAGATTGAGCACAAGGCTGCATGGGCAACAAAGATGCTGAACTTCGACATCAAGCCTGCTGCTGAGAGGAGGTTGATTCAGCTGAACGAGCTGGATGAGATCAGGCACCATGCTTATGAGAACTCGAGGCTGTACAAGGAGAGAACTAAAGCTTATCATGATAAGAAAATCATCTCCAGACACTTCGAACCGAACGACCAGGTACTTCTGTATAACTCTCGTTTGCAATTGTTTCCTGGTAAACTGCGTTCACGTTGGTCAGGTCCCTTCACAATCAAAGAGGTCAGACCACATGGTGCTGTAGTGCTGATAAATCGTACAGGCGAGGAATTCACTGTCAATGGACAAAGAGTGAAACACTATTGGGCGCAAGCCGAGATTCCAACAGGGCAGATAATGCCTCTGGATGATGCACCAACAGCCTGAATGGCGTTACAGTCAAGCTATTGACGTTAAACGAGCGCTTGGTGGGAGGCAACCCACTGGTGAGTCTGTCCTTGAGTCGTTTTTCCTTTTGATTTTTCATTTGTTTTGAGTCTGTGTCAGGATGAACAAGGAGCAACTCGAAATCGCCTAAGCATCGATCGATACCCCTATGGTATCGATCGACACCAATCGCGGATGAAAGTTCAACAAGTCGATCTAAGCGTGGTATCGATCGATACCATGCTGTGTGTCGATCGACACCAACTGTTCCAGAACGGTAATTTCTTGTTTCTCTTCGTTCTATCCTTTTTCTTTGTTTCTTTCACTAACTCTAGGCTAGATAACACTGGGGACAGTGTTGTTCAAGTCTGGGGGAGGTGTCTGCTGACATTGTTTTCGTTTTTCTTAGAGTCAGTCGTTTTATCGAGTCAAAACTGTTTTATTGAGTCAAAAATTTGTTGGAGATGATGATCCTGTGCTTGAACCTATTGATTTGATTTTGTTTTTGAGTGCACAGTGTTACAGGATCAGTTCTAGATCGACTAATGAAAAACCCAAAGGCTGACCAGTTGACTAGAAAACATCCATATCTCCAGCAGAGTTCTTCTGAAACCTGAGCCAAATTTTTGCACTTCATCAATATGGTTAGTGTTCATAGAGCTTGATTCATCATTCATATCTGATAAAGGAACCCGTGTGTTTAGAATTATGGTATCTCTCTCCCCTGAAATAAGTTGATAGATAAGAGCATAAAAGATTGAAATGATTTTCTTCTGAGTAGAGGGTTAGGAAAATTTCCAGCGATCCCATTATTCTACTTGAGAGGGGATGATCACACAAAGGATTGGAAGCGAGGCTAGGATTTTCCTATGATGCCATTATTCGCCTACATCCTTTGATACATAGAAAGGGAAGAACCGGGAATTCGGTGGCAAACACCATCAATACTCGCGTCTCATACCTTGATGTGTATATGCTAAGCTGAAAATAAAAAATATATATAAATAGAACATAATAAGAAATAAGTCTGGGGGAGAGAAACTGATACAAAAAGTGTTAAAAAGGGTGGTTCCTTTGTCATGATATTGTCTGGTAAAGAATCTAGAAGGTTCTTGAACATTAACTGCAGCGATGAAACTGGCGATGAAGGTTTTACTTGAACAATGCTGTGGGATTTTGTGTGGAGTCTGGAAAAGCTGCAAATGTCTACGGAGAAGTACATGGTGGTCAGATCAAAAGCTGATCAGGTAACATTTGGGTGCTTGGAAAGAAGGTCATTTCGATGGTTCAGGAACAGGTGAGTCTCTACGTTTTCAAACCTCTTTTTTCTGATTTAGTCTTCTATTTGCTTGAGGACAAGCAAAAGGCTAAGTCTGGGGGAGTTGATATATCATGGTTTTTACCCTGTTTAGGCCATGATATAAGTCCTTTTATAGAGTCTTTTCTTGTGTTTTGGAGTCTTTTAGAGTCTTTTACAGGTTATAGCGCATTTGGAGCTTAATTGGAATTATTGGAGCTTTTCTGGAGCATTCTGGAGCGAGACTGAAGTCTGATGACTAAGAGCCCGATCTGAGCACCGAGCATCGATCGATACCCCCTGGTATCGATCGACACTCATCGAGATTTCATGGGCCGCGACTAGTTATGAAACCTTGGAGAATTGCAAAAGCACCCAGAAGACTTTGATAATTACAAGAAGGACCCAAATCGTGATTTAGGTTATAAATAGGATTTTACAGCCATTGTTTAGGCTATGCTTTATTATTGTTTAGGTTTAAGAGAGATTTTGGTGAGAGACAAGTCTGGTTTCCCTTCGTCCGAGATCAGATCTCAAAACCTTGTTTCTCTTTCTGATTTAATATAAGAGTATTTATTCAACATGTTTATTAATTTAATATCCATGTCTGAGTAGATCACCTGTTAGGTTTAGGGTTTTCTCATAGGGATTTCTTTGAATGCTAGGTTGATTATCTGTTAGGATTCACTATCTAAATTAGTTCTTCGCCTTAGGTTGTTCTCAAAGCTAATTCTAGGTTGACGAATCTGGAACTTAGATCTTAGGATAATTAATTAGGCACGAGAGTGCGATTAATTACCTGATAGAACCTTAGGTGAGCAAATTGATTATTCGCAAAGAGATTTGGTTTAATTGATTTGTGAACATATCAAACCTGATTTTAAAGCTGATTTAGATTTTGGGATTCGCAAAGAGATTTGGAATTTCTAGAATTTAGATTTAGATAGTTTTCGCAACGAGAGTTGGTTAATTATATTTTAGTGATTTGAGTTCTAGAACAGTGCTTAATCTGGATCCTGTTAGGTAGCTTAGCTGCATTCATTGATTTCCTGAGAAATACCCTAAGCCTACATTCCCCAAATTGAATTTACAAACGTTTTACTTGCAACCCTGTTTTTCAATTACGTCATCTGGTTTAGCTTGTTTCTGATCTATAGAATCTATTGAGTGATTTTTGAGTTCTTGTGTTCGACCCCTGATTTACTGCAGCAACTGCTTTAGTACTTTTTAGGGTATTAAATTGAGCATATCAGAGACGGTTCAGGATACCTTGGAGCGATGCAATGCTTTGGATGATCTGGTTTTCAAGATTCCAAAGATTACCAATCATCCTTGGGATGCCCCCGAAGGTTATATATGTGTTTATGAGGAGTATTTTAGAAGCTGCGGTCTTCAGTTTCCTCTCCCAGAGCTCCTTTATAAGTACTTCAAAAGGCGACATGTCGCGGTGATATACTCATTTATTGCATGTTTAGCATGCATTTCATTTAGAGTTTTGTGTAATTCGTATGCATAATCATGGTCTAGTCTTGCATTTAGGTCTCATTTAGAGTAATAAGTGTTTGCATTAGGTCTTATTGAGTTTTGCATACATTTGGAGTATTTTTAGGTGTCTTGGAGACAATTGATGATGTTTGGAGTTATGGAGCATAAGAAGAATGCAAAGCCCATCCGAGATACCGGAAAGATATAGTTGGACGAAGGCCCTACATTATGAATCAGCCTTGACGCTCTTCATCGAAGTTGTAGAGGAGTGAGTCATCTGTCTACATGAGTTGGATTCAGGCCATTTGGACATCTGGTTAAGAAGTTATCGCGGATTTACTGAAGACATCTCTGCCTAGCCGAGGAGCTTTCTCTTGTCTGGGCTAAAAACTCCCTCAGCATCGTCCCGCCTTGAAGCAGCCCGGGACAAAAAATTCCTCAGCTCGGCACAAGAATTCTCCTCAGGCAGGAGATATGCCAGCCCATCTTCCCGCCTTGAATCGACTCGGCACAACTCTCTCGACGATTTCCCCCTCAGCTCCGTCCCGCCTTGAAGCAGCCCGGGACAAGAAAATCCCTCAGCCCGGCACAAAAATTCTCCTCGGGAAGGAGATATGCCGGCCCATCGTCCCGCCTTGAATCGATCCGGCACAAGTCTTTCGACGATTTCTCCTTCAGCTCCGTCCCGCCTTGAAGCAGCCCGGGACAAGAAATCCCTCAACCCGGCACAAGAGCCTTCCTCGACCAGGAGATATGCCGGCCATCGTCCCGCCTAGAATCTCCCCGGGATCGATTCCCTCGGCTAAATCTCTCATCCCGGTCTGCCTCATCCCGACCAGAAGCAAGCCGGCACACAAGCTTCGGCTAAAAACTCATCATCCCGGCCTCTCATCCCAGACTCATCCCGGCCGGGATCGATTCTGATCAAATATGTCCGGGTCAAAACCCGGTTTGTTCTGGGTTGACCCGGTTCCTTTTTTTTATTGTAAATACACTAAAACCTAATTTTATTTGTCATGCTTTTTCTTAAGTCTAAAACCCTTACCTTTGAGAGATAACTTGAGATTTGTAAGGAGATCTTTGGGTTTTATGCAATTTAGTATTTGTTTTCATCAATCCCTTCTATCTATCTTCTTTCTAGCTTGATTATTCAACATCTATCCATGGAATCACCCTCTATCCAAATCGATTTTGAGGTGTTCTTAATGGGTCTTGAGTAGTCTTTTAGGGTTTAGAGATGGGATAGATTAGGATGTTCCAAGGCTTGATTCATGATGTTTAGGGTTAGATCTTCTTATATCATTTCTTGTTTAATGTTCTTAAGGCTAAATCTAGCTTGAAAAAGTAGGTTTAGATCATAAGGCATTTCATGCACACCAAGTGTTTGATGAAATGCCTTGATGAATTAAACAAGAGATTTACATTCCTAGCCTATGACAATAGTTGTCTAGGGTGTATTTTTGGTTGATCTTGTTGATTTAAACTTAATGCTTGCTAATCAATGATCCAAAAATGAGAGTTTGTTAATGGGTTAGGTGATTAGCATAGTGATTAATTGCTTGAAAGAGAATTAGTCAAGTTTAGGATCTTATGCCTAGGGATTAGCTTGTTTGAGTGAATGAACATCATGAATTTAACTTGGGTCATCTTATATCCATAATCCTATCTTTGAATCCGCTTTTGCTTATTGATTAATATTTTGGTTACTTAATCACAACACACTTGTTTAGCTTAACTTACAATTGTTCCTTGCATTCTTAGTGATTAGGATAAATCCCGATAAGGTTCGATAACCTCTTATTCTACAATTGAATTTAGAGAATTGACTCTATATATATCAAAATATCTACTATCAATTTGGCGCCATTGCCATATTGGGATTTGTTTTAACATTGAGATTAAGGTTCTTAGTGAGCTTAAGTATTATTTTCTACTAAGTTACTAATCTTCTTCACTTCCCATTGCTTTTGCTCTCTATAGGTGTATGCATACCAGTTCCCGCGGCAATACCAATCTCATACAACCAAGGGACGATATTGATCAACTTGAGAGGGGTTCAAGAGCAAGAAGGAACCGTGTGAGAGTTCAAGAAGAGGTTGCTAACGACATGGAGAATTTTGAGAATGTTCCACTTGGGAACGTCAACGAATCCAATCCCCACCAAATGAACGGTGGGAATGGGAATGGTCACGGCAACAATCAAGGAGGTGGTGGAAATGGAAACCATCACCGTCCCAACCATCTACCAAGAGCTAGAAACGTTGTTGGAGAGGGTGATGCCGCTAATGCTCACCAAACCCGCCAAGGCATTCAAGCTCCACCGGTGGAGAACAACAACTTCGAAGTGAAGCTGGGGGTTATCAACATGGTTCAAGCCAACAAATTTCACGACTTGTCCATGGAGGAACCCTTAGACCACATTGACCAATTTGACCGGATATGTGGTCTCTCGAAGATCAATGGGGTCTCCGAAGACGGGTTCAAGCTTCGTCTCTTCCCGTTCTCTTTGGGTAAAAAGGCTCACCAATGGGAAAATATCTTACCTCAAGGATCTATCACCTCGTGGGATGATTGCAAACGTGCGTTTCTCGCCAAATTCTTCTCACCGGCTAGAACCGCCAAGCTCCGCAACGAGATCTCAAGCTTCACACAACGGTCAAATGAGTCTTTCAACGAGGCTTGGGAGAGATTTAGAAGCTACACTTCTCAATGTCCACATCACGGATTTAGCAACGCTTCTCTCCTAAGCACCCTCTACCGAGGTGCTTTGCCTAAGATCCGTATGCTACTTGACACGGCATCTAACGAAAACTTCTTGGCTAAAGACGTTGAGGAAGCAATAGAGCTTGTCGAGAACTTGGCCCAAAGTGACGGTACCTATGGCGACGACTATGACCGCGCCACAAGGACCACTAGCGACTTTGATGAGAACAAGCGGGCCAAAGACATGAAAGCTCTTAACGACAAATTGGACAAGCAAGCCAATTTGATTGATAAACTCCTAGTGTCTTCTCAAAAGATGGTCAACTTTGTGTATGCTTATGATGAGAACCAAGGTTACTATCAACAAGAGAACGTGGACATGAACACCCAAGAGGAGGTGAACTACGTGGGGAACCAAGGGAACTACCAAAGCCAAGGGAACTACCAAAGACAAGGGTTCAACCAAAACTATAGGAACCACCCCAACTTCTCTTACCGGAACACAAATGTGGAGAATCCACAAGACCAAGTCTACCCTCCACAACCTATTCAAGCTCAAGGACACTACAAGAAAACAGGTTTTTTACTACTGCAAAAACAGTCGGAAATCAGTAGCAAAACACCATGTTACGACTGATATCTGCAGTTGGTTAAGGTCTCGTCGCTAAAAAAATCAGTTGCAAAATTGCTACTGATTTACGACTAAATATTAGGCGGTCACTATTCAGTCGCTAATCAGTAGCAAAATTTTACGATCGATTAGTGACTGAATAGTGACTGAATTTTGCTACTACAGCCGTAGTCGGTAATCAGTCATAAAATTTAGCTACTGAATTGCGACTGGTTACCTACTACTTTAGCTACTGATTTGCTACTGGTTTGTGATTTTTTAACGACTAATTTGCTACTGGTTTGTGATTGTTTTACGACTGATTTTAGCTATTCAGTAGCAAAGCTACTGATTAGCGACTGATATATTGTTTAAATTAAAAAAAATTCAATTTATTAATATAAATGTATACTAATTACATATAAAACATTCAAGTTTACAAAAGTAAAGTAAAACAAATAAAGAACACAAATCCATACACCAAAAAACCAAAATTACAGTTAAACAAAAGTAACATAAGTTTCAAGTTCTAAATCAAAATGGAAAGGCAACTCCAACTAATAAGGAGTTGTTCCCATTTGCAAAACGTAACATCAAGTGAGAAACAAGTGAGCTAAACAAGTGGAGAGGATGGATCATCAGAAGAGAGAAACAAGTGAGCTAAAGCAGTGGCGAGGAATCCCTTGTCGGTTTGTCTCAGTGTTCATTGGATGTGGTTGCTTCATCTCGCATGTTCTTGATACTCACTTGGTTTCTGAGCTCCATTATCTATGGCTCATTCTCCAAGTTCTCTCCTGTTACATTTCACCATATCACAATTTTAGAGTTCTCGATGAAACCAGAGTTTTTTTTTGCTAAAACGAAATGAAAAATAAAGGGAGAATTTTAGCTAAGAGATACTCACTTGCTAGCTTGCAATGTGTCTCTGCGAAGCTCATCTTTAATCTGAAGGCATAGAAACAAAGAAAAAAACAGTTAACATCCAATATATAACAAAGAATCTGAAACTCTAATAACCAACATGTAACGACGATGCCATAATGAAGGTCTTTTTTTCGCCTGCGAGTTTATTATCAACCATATCATTTGTCTTAAGGTCTGATTGTTGAAAATCTATTAAATAGTGAGAGACAATGAAAGATAATGACTCAGCACACCTCGATGGCATTAAATCTAAAGCTCTGTCCCATGCGCTTAACTAAGGCAGCGTCGTCATTGGTACCTGCATAATCATATGAAGGTTTTAGCATCAAGAGTACATAGTAATGAGAATTATTTTTACCGCTTTTAGCTCTATTGTACAGCAAAATCATGGAGAATGTGTAGAAATTCACACGAAAATGACCTTCTTCTACTTCCTCGTCATCAACTGGAGCATCTTTGTCAAACTCAAATCGTTCCCATCCTGCACCTCTATTGGTATCTTTCTCAGCTGCAATTCAAGTGGGATCATTAATTTCAAGAGAGGAAATCAACATGAGCGTTTTCACAAGGTAAAAGATGCGATGAATCTCATTTTAAGGACAGAGTGGATCTTTCTTGTTCTTTAATTCTTTCTCAGGCACCATGAAGCTTCTCTTCATAATGAAGATCATAAAACACAATACAATAGATGTTTAGATGCTGCATGATAGCGACAAGTATATAAGTTACAAGTATATTTCTCCCTAGTAGATAAACTTTGAGGTCAAGAAAATTTCAGAACGACACAGACAAAAGAAACAAGCAACAAGGAACAAGAAACAAGGTTTATGTGATAATAAGGAACAAGCAGCAAGGAAATTCAGAAGCTCGTTATCAAGGAAATTCAACTAATCTATAATATCATATCCATATCAGATTTATCTGAAACTTCCTTCTCGATTTCCTAAGTAAATTAGTTTCTCTATGGGCTAAGTATAAAAATCTAAAAAGGGAGGAAGAAACGGACTTGGCGTTGGCGATATCGAAGAGGCGAAGTGAATCATCCTCGCTGGTCCGGCGGGATTGTCGAAGACGGGTCTCCAGGAGAAGATAGTGTCGTCGGAGATAGAGTCGTCGGTGAATCCGGTGAGACGAAATTGGACGAGGAGAGAGAGAGCAGACAATACAAGACCGAGAAGACTAATCCATTTCATACGCGACTTCAAGAACTTTACCTTCCCCCTTCATCTCACTCACTCACTCACTCGATTTAACCTAAGTTCAGATCTGTTGTCGATTCGAAAGAGAAGTGAGACGAGGAAGAGAAAGAGAACTGAGAGAAAGGAAACAATAAGAAAGATCCAACGGTGTGAGCTATGGGAGAAAGAAAAGCTTAAGGAATATCCAACGTGTTATATTGTGCCAGGTAATTGATCCAAGTGATATAATCTCATAGGTTTTCTTCTAGTGTATGTTAATTTTTTATAACCTAAATAAAACAATTTTTAATATATTTTATTTACATTTAATTTTGAAAAATATTTTATATCAATGAAGTATGATAAATTATATACTTTCATCATGATATATACTTTTGGAATTTACAAAACAATTTAGAGCAAAAACTATATAACAAATGTTGTGTGACACTAAGTTATAGATGAAATACTTACTAACTTATCATTAGTTTGTAGGTTTGTATATATGTTTGTAATAATTTTTGCTTTAAATCTTGCAATCATTATTAGTGATTTCCAATCATTGGTAATCATTTTAATTATTAATCGACAAAATAACCTAAACCATAAACTAACATAACCTAAATCCTAAATCAAATATTCAAGACATAATTCTTCTTTTATGTATAGTTTTTTAATTTTTTATTTAAACATTAAGAGATAAATTTATTGTATATTCCATTGTTAATTGGCTAATTACAAAATATTATATTTCACATAGCCTGAATCACAAACCTCAAAATCATATACCCTAAACCTTAAACATAAACTCCAAACCCTAATTGGGAAATTACAATTACATTATTTCAAACTCTTAACCCTATTAACTAAGCAAACCATAAACCATAAACAAGTAATCATACCCTAAATTCGAAACCTTAAACCCTAAACCCTAAACCCCAAACCATATACCCTAAACCTAAACTCTATACTACTATGTCCTAAACCCTAAACCTAAACCCTAAACACCAAACCCTATACCATAAACCTAAACTTTATACTCATATGCCCTAAACCCTAAACCTAAACTTCAAACCCCATACCCTAAACGTTAAACATAAACTTATAATTAATTACTATAATATACCCCAAAATTAAGATCCAAGACTTATAAAAAGTCATGTTTTATAAATTTTTCAAACCTAAACCTCAAACCCCATACCCTAAACTTTAAACCTAATTCTCAAACCCTAAATTATAAACTAAGAACCAACACTTATAAAAAATTCAACACTTATAAATCTTTTTCAACTTGGCTTGAACATCAGCAATTTGTGTACCGTCCATGCTACCAGCTAGCTTCTTGCGCTCAAAATCAGCATTCTTGGTGCTATTGCTAGACGCCAAGTTCTCAATCAACTCATAAGCATCCTCAGGATACGTGGTGTTGAAGTTTCCATTGCTCGCAGCATCCAAGGTCATCTGATACCTCCAATCGAGCCCTCTGAAAAAGAATCCCATTAACTGAACATCAGAGTATCCGTGATGTGGACAATCTCTCTGATAGGATCTGAATCTCGTCCAAGCAGCTCTGAACGCCTCAATAGGTCCTTGAGAAAACTGGGAGATCTTGTTCCTCAGATCCTCAGATCGTGCATCATCATAGAAACTGTTCTGAAAAGCAGTCTTAGTTTGATCCCAAGTAGTCAGCGATCCAGGAGTCAACTGTTTCAGCCAGTAAGTCGCTTCTCCACCAAGTGAGTATGGGAAAATCTTGCAGAAGAGGTAATCGTAGGACATTCCATTGCTCTTGATGCTAGTGACCAAGTCCTCGAACCTCTCAATATGATCCATGGGATGTTCGCTGGAAAGACCAAGAAAAGGGTGATGTCCCACAAGAGTGTAGTATGCAGGCTTCAGCTCAAAGTCATTCCTCTGGTAAGGTGGAGGACGAATCGCTGATCAATTTGCATAGAACTGATCAGGTCTGTTGCACTCACCAATCGTTCTGCCAGGATTAACAACAACATTCTCAGCGTTCGCGTTCCCAGCGACATTTCCTGCGACAACAGGAACAGGTGGAACGATGTTCCCCTCTACATCCAGACGTTGTCCCTGCGCATTGCACAAACGACCCTCTTGGTCTCTGTAAGCACCAGCCTCATCTCGAACCAACTCTACGTGATTGTTGTTCATCTCAGCTGGTTTCTTTGCTTTTCTGTTTGTGCGTTCCACAAGTGCTAGCTGCTCCAATGACAGTTCAACTAGATGAGTGTTCTTGTTTCCTCTAGTTTTATGATTAGGCATACACCTGAAAACAGAAGTCAAGAACGTAAGTAATCGGTAGAACGACGAGTATCGACCGATACTAGTGAGTATCGATCGATACCGACGAACTTAGTCGAAATTCTCAAACGAAAATCTAATGGCGAATTGAGTCCCCGACAACGACGCCAAATTTGATATGCTCAAATTAATACCCTAAAAGTACTAAGCAGTAGTTGCAGTATAGTAGGGGTCGAACACAAGGACTCACAAAGACACACAATAGATTATAAAGATGAGAATTAAGCTAAGCAATCAATAAAATTGAAAACAAGACTTAAATTAAAACGGTTGTAAATTCAATTAGAGAAAGATAGGTTCATGGTATTTCTCATGAAATCAATGAATGCAGGTAAACTAACTAATTATGATTCAGATTTAGCGCGGTTCTTGAACTCAAATCACTAAGACATAATTAACCAACTCTCGTTGCGAAAACTATCTAAATCTAAATCCTAGGAATTCCAAATCTCTTTGCGAATCCTAAAGTCTACATCAGCTTTTAGATCAAGTTTGATTTGTTCACAAAACAACTAAACCAAATCTCTTTGCGAATAGTTATTTTGCTCACCCTAGGTTCTGTCAGGTAATTAATCGCACTCTTGCGCCTAATCAATTATCCTAAGATCTAAGTTCTAGGTGATCAATCTAGAATTAGCTTTGCAAACAACTTATTGTGAAGAACTAATTCATATAGTGAATCCTGATAACTAATCAACCTAGCATTCAGAGAAAACCCTTATGAGAACCCTAAACCTAACAAGAGATCTACTCAGACATGGAAATCAAATAAAATAGAAAGAGTAACAAGGGGGTTCGAAATCTTCTCTCGGACGAACAGAGTTTCAGACTTGTCTCCCTTCAAAAGCTCTCTCACAAATCCAGAGTAAATCAAAGCTCAGAAATAAAGCATAGACATCAAAGTGGATGTAAAATCCTATTAAATAACCTAAATCACGTTTTGGGGCTTCTTGTAAATAGTAAAGTCTTATGGGCCATTTTGCAATTCTTCAATACTTCTTTAAACTCGCGGGTCGTGTCTGCTTCAATGAGTATCGACCGATACTAGGCGGTATCGATCGATACTGATGCTTCAAATCGGGTACTCAGCTACACGAACCTCTGCTTCGATCCAAAATGCTCCAGAAAGCTCCAATATCTCCAATAATGCTCCAAACGTGCTAAAACCTGTAAAAGACTCTAAACCACTATGAAATAGTAGAAAGACTCTATAAAACGGACTTATATCATGGCTTAAACGGGGTAAAAACCATGATGTATCACTTCAGAGAAGGTGATTGGTGTTCCGCTTGTTGTAGTTCGGTTTTCGCGTTGTGCGGCTAGTGCCTCTCTACTATATTCTTTGATTGCCCGGACGGAATAGTTATAAGATTACAACGCTCCCATGATCATGTTGACGCGTTTCCGGATTTGGGGGTGTTTTGGTTTTCCGTTTGTTCCTCCCGATCTTGTTTCTGTTGACCTACGTCGGCGGCATCTTTTGCTTGTTCGGGATCTTTGTTCGGTTTGCCGTTGTCACGACATCATCTTCCGTTGTCATTGCAGTTGGGTCTTTTCATAGGTCGGAACTCCCCTTTTACCGGAACTTCCCATTTCTTGTATTTAATCAGTAAGAAGTCCTGGAGATGCCGGCAATATTCGGTGGTATCAGTATGACCCTCACGATTATGAAAGTGACAGAACGGACCAGACTCGTTGTCGGACTCCTTTGAGTCGTCTGATCGGACCCACGTGTTCTAGTTTTTTTTTTATTGGACGGCATTGACCGGTTGCTTCGGAGGGGCGTACTGCTTTTCCTTGACGAGGGGTTGCTGTGGAGGAGCGTACTGCTTATCCTTTGCGGCTTCCTCCTCTTGCTCGAGGATGTAGATGTGCGACTTATGCAGGATATCTTCCAAGGATTTCGGCCAGTTTCGTTTAATTTCTTTGTGAAAGTCGGACCGATACCAGGTTGCTCTATCGCGGCTTCATCGTCGATCGTGCAATGAGATATTACCTCTTTGAAGCGGTTCATGAAATTGTGTAGAGGTTCGTCGCTTTTCTGCTCGAGTGCCCATAGGTCGGTATTTCTTGTTTTCTGTTTCATGAACATGGTAAAGCGTTTGAGGAATTTCGTTGTAAGCTCGTTGTAGTTGTTGATCGAGTTTGAATCAAGTTGTGAGAACCAATCGAGTGCGGTTCCGCAAAGATTTTCTATGAACAGCTGGCACATGGCCGGGTCCTTTTCTTCTTTGTTAAAGAAGCTAAAATGGTTCGAAAATGGTTCATCATGATTACGAACGAGGTCAGAAAGTGACGCGGGTCGGTTTGTCCATCGTATGCGGTAATCTTAACTCTCTCCAGGCGTCGGACTGTAGTATTGATGACCTGACTGTGAACGGTGTCTTTTGTGTTTCCTGGACAACTCGATCGATCTCTGGTTCTGAGCTTGTGGCTTGATGGACTTTGGATCGGATATCTTGAAGCTGAGCTCGGACATCCTCGAACTCTAAGCCTATGGATGATTGATCGGTGATGCGGGTTCCTGGACTGGCCGTGGAGCTTCTCGTTGGTAGATATGCCGTGTTTGGACTTTGACCACCGTTCAGCTCGGGTAAGAGGTTTCGACGGAGATCGTTTTCGGGGGTGATCGGGTTCTGGTCGAATATTCCGATCCGGTTTCTGAGTTCGGCTTGTGAAGCTATAAGAGATTCGAACCGCTCTTCGTTCCTTTTAGAGATTTCCACGAGTTGAGCCGCCATGGCCTCTAGGAGCGTGGTTGGATCAGCTATTGTCGGACCTGTTGGCGTGATCTCCGGAGGGTTCGGAAGACTGTCCTCTCCGGTAGGTAAGTTCGGAGGGTTTCCTCCTGTAGGTAACAGATCGGTATCCTTCGGGATGGTCCCGTTGTTTTTCTGATCGACGTCGTCGATGATGACTGCTGGAGTGTCTAATGGGTGCGTCATTGCCGAACTCAATCAATCGAGATCTGAAAGTTTTGTTTTATTTTCGCTCCCCACAGACGGCGCCAATTATTGATTCGTAAATCACACAAGGAGTAAAACATAGAACTTTGATCGGAAACTTGTTTTATTGATTGAATTCGGCGTTACAACAGAGGTTTGGTGAAAAAGAACTGAGGAGACTAAAGAACTTGAGATCGGTGCTTGATGAAGCTCTCTCTATTCTTCTGTCTCTCGGATGATTGTGGATGTGCTGGCTTCGAGCTTGCCTCCTCCCTATTTATAAGATTTTGAGTCGGTTGTCTAGAGAACATTTCTTTTTTCCAAGTTTGATTAGGAAAAAGAATATTTTGAATCCCCTCCGAGATAAGGAAATCTTCCGTATATCTCGGAGGTCGGTTTTTATCTTGTTATATCGGACCGGGCCTTTGTTGGGCCATTAATTTCGGTAATAGAAATGGGAGGGCTTGTCTTGGGCTTTTAGAGTCCGGCCCGATAAACCCAGGTCCGTCTTCCTCTTGTTCGGACCATCGTAAATCGATATCGATCTCGGTTCAAACCGAGTTAAACCGCGGGAGTGCTAAATCCCCCTCTAACACCATCTGTTGTAAGTTTTCTCGTGCATAGATCCCAGAAGAATGCACCGATCCTTGCATAAATGATAAATAAATTTAGCAAAATTTAGATAATATATATCGAACTATATAGAAATTTGTAAATGTACCTGTAATAACTCCATGGACGTTTCTAGGTAGAAAACTAGCAAAGGCGAATGGAAGGAGGTGTTGCATGACAACGTGACAATCAATGACTTTTCATCCCAGAAAACTTCCCTTCTCCAATATTAACGCAACTACGAAGGTTAGATGCGTATCCGTATGGAAATTTAACACTATGCGTAATCCAGTCGAAGAACTCCTCCTTTGAAGGCTCATCCAAACGGAAAGCGGGGGGCGGTGATTTCCCGTTTGCCATTACATGCAACTCCTTACGGGAACAAATATTTGGCAAGTCCAATATGACCTTTAAATTATATTTAGTCTTTCCTTGCACATTTAGAACAGTGTTCATGATTTTGTCGAAAAAGTTCTTTTCAATGTGAATGACATCTAGATTATGGCGCAGCAGATGGTTATTCCAATATGGCAAATCCCAAAAAAATACTCCTCTTGTTCCAATTGTGGTACTCGCCACAACCGTCAATGGGAAAATGACCATTACGACCACATGAAGCCGTCTTCTCAGCACCAAAATATCTCAACTGAGTGATGATGTAATTCCCATCCGGCTCAGGAGGTGGGCCATCAAATACTTTATTTGTTCTTCTTAAACAATGTCGTGCTCCTACGATATGGATGATCATGCGGTAGAAATCGTCTGTGACAATCGAACCAAGAAGTCTTTAGACCGTGCTTTAATTGGAACGCATCAGTGTTATCTTGACAATATGGGCAAGCCAACCTTGCATGAGTCGAACATCCTGATAGCATACCATATGTTGGAAAATCACTTATGGTCCACATAAGTATCGCACGCATCGTGGAATTCTGTTGGAGAGAAACATCGAACGCTTGAACACCATCTTTCCAAAACATTTTCAACTCGTAAATTAATGGCTGCAAGAAAATATCAAGGGATCTCTTAAGATGCTCCGGTCCGGGGACGAGAATCGTGAGGAACAAAAACTCTCGTTTCATGCACAAACTAGACGGAAAATTGTAAGGTGTGACGATTACTGGCCACAATGATTATTGCCTCCCATGTTTTCCAAAAGGGTTGAATCCATCTGTAGATAACCCGAGGTATACGTTCATTGGCTCATACGCAAAACTAGGATAAACTTCTTAAAAATGTTTCCACGTTTCTGCATCTGAGGGATGTGCAATCTCTCCATCTAAGTTATGTTCTGCATGCCATCTCATAAGTCCTACCGTGCTCTCGGATTGATATAACCTCTTCAACCTCTCCGTCACTGACAAATACCACATCCATTTATGTGGAACAGGTACTCTGCCACCATTTTCTTGATACCGAGGTTTGTGATAAAAATGACACTTCACACGGTTTTCGTCCTTTCTCCAGTAAATTATACAATTATCGATGCACACATCTATAGTCATTATTTGATACGGCAATCCAAGACCAGCTACAAGTTTCTAAACCTCGTAGTATGAAGCCGGTGAGATATTATCTTCAGGTAAATATATTTCACAAAATCAGCTATCGCATCCACATAATCATCTACCAAGTTAAAATCGGTCTTTATAGTCATCAACCTGCTTGCAGTTGATAAAGGCGATATTCCCTCTCTACATCCGTCGTATAGTGTATGCTTAGCTGCATCTAGCATATCAAAAAACTTCCGAGCTTCTAAATGAGGTTCCTCTATTCTAATACCATCTTGAACATACGATGCTACGTTTTCACGAAACGCATCATTCACTATCTGAACAATACTTACGTTTGCATCTACTTCCGGTGTTGATTCTTCTATCCTACCCAAATAATTACTGCTACTACCATAATATTGCACCATTGAATCAGATTCTCTGTGCGCTACTCCGAAACTTCAGGTCTTAAATTTATAAACCTTAAAGCTTGCAAGTGCACATATATGCGTTGTAGTACTTGAGGTATCGATTCATAGGGAGAGGGTGCTGTTCTATGAGACCTTAGACATTGTATAGTAAATAAACCGAGAACGAATATAATTTTATAGGGTTTTTGTAACTAGAATTGTAAAGAACGAGAACGGAAAACTTCTACTAATCTAATCTAAGAAAATCGATGGCTATCTAAACTAAGCAATTTTAACTACTAAACTAATAATACGAGAAACTAAACATATCGTAAGAAAAACTAAAACTATCCTAACACCTAAGAAAATCGACGACTAACATATACCTAATAAAATCGATAATTAAACTACTTCTACGGACTCAGTTGCTAAATTAAATTACTAAAAACGGTTGTAACTATTCTAAAACGTTGATGGGTCGAGAGGAATATCTCGGGGTATGCTCGATTCAATAAAACGCCCCTTAGCTCATAAGTAACCGGTGTTTCTAGATTATAACTCCACAAACAGGACAGAATAATGACATAGTCTACTTCCGTATAACCTATGCCCTACAACCTATGAAATAGACCAGTAGCTTCTGTCTCTTGCCGCACGTAAGGTT